>CM050164.1:1408439-1713439 GCA_027410445.1 Discoglossus pictus | reverse complement strand
ACAATCTTACGTCTTTTGGAGACTGAAACAGGTCTATTATCAGTCAATGATTGTCTTAATCCATCTTGCCCTCAATCCTGGCCAATTTCCTAGTCCTTGACAATATAAGCATTTCTACTATATGATGCCACCATCTCCATGCTTTGATTGTGGTTTCACCAGAGAACCTTTTTCCTCATGTTTTCATATCCCTTTTGGCAAACTCCAAATGTTTGTTATAGGATTTTTTTAGCATTCAGTCTCTTCTCACAACTCTTCCACGAAGAACAGCATTTTTTTTACTTGTCCAGTGGACACTATTTAGTTTTCGGGTTATAGCTGTCATGTGGACACTCTCCCCAGCTTCTTCAGAGTCACCATTGTAGCCTTGGTTGCTTCTCCGACTATGGCCTTCATTATCAAATCACTGAATGTTGGTGGAAGGCCTTTACAAGGCAGAATCATGGTAGAGTGATATTATGTCTATTTTTAAATTATCTAATTAACATTAATCATAGTTATTAATAGAATATGATGTTTTTTTTTAAAGGTAACCCTGACTGGAGCTTCTCCTGGACTCCTTGGACTTCATGATGCTATTTGTTTAGATGTGCTATCTAAAAAAAAAATCTGTGACCTTTTAGAAACTGCTATATTTATTCTGAGATCATGTGTGATACCTTCATTGCACACAGGTGGATTTTATTAAGCTAATTATCTGACTTATGAATATATGAATTAATGACCTATGAGTTTATTTACGGGTTTCAGACCAAAGGGTGCCAATACTTATGGAATGAAGATGTTTATTATTTATTTGTAAATAGTTTTCAAAAATGTGTGGACTTGTGTTATGCAATATAAGGGACTCAAACTGGAAAATAAATGTAATTCCATTTAATTACAGGTTATAACACTACAAAATGGGATTAAGTCCAAGGGGGTGAATAATTATGAAAGGCACTGTAAGTATGTGAATATCTGTATGCTGTTATTGTAATAAAAATATTATCCACATTTTAAATATTTTTTACTTTACAGTGAATTTGTGTTGAGATATTATTAGACATTATTAGTTATTTCTATTATATGCATAGTCATTGTCATTATATTTCTCACTAGCGACTTGCACGTCACAAATGATGGGGCAATACAATTTTAAGGCTGGGAATGCTGTTTGGCCCACAATGTGAGTCTCTGACACTCTTAAACTTTTTGTTATCTACAAAGAAGTAGAAAAATGATAATAAAATGTTTTATTTTTTTAACCTTCAACTTGTATTTCACCAACAGGTAAAGCATAATTTTTTAACAATATTAACTATTTTAATTCTCATGTATGCAACAATAATATAACAATGGCTTACATTTTGATGAATTTGTATTGTAAACCATTACAAAATACTTTGTAACATGCAACTTAAATTTGAAACAGTGGTGGACCATTTTTTTTAACAATACCAACATGTTTAATTCAGAGGTATGCATGTGTAGCATAAGAATAGGTCAATTTTCTCAATAACTGGCGATCAGATTACTCCCTCGATCAATACTCTGTATTTAATTATACATTTCAATTTATTATCCTCCTACTAACATAAATCCTTAATTATATACAATGAAACAACTTTGCACACCTTTTAAAATACAATCTCAAACAGTACCTTAAAATAAGAACATTTGACCTTGAATTGTACAAAAAACTATGAAAAAAGGTAACTTCTTACACATTCCAATATGTTACTTTGTCTTTGCAGCTGTTTTTTTTTCACTTTTTGTTGTTATTCTTGTAGTTTTTAAAAATAGCACATAGAGTTTCCTATGTGATACAGTGGTCCTCTAAAAAGAGTCCCAGTGACAGAAAAGGTCATCCTGGAAGTAAAACCACTGTTCTCTATTTTTTATTGCCATTTTATAGAGATTCTTAGTGAAATAGTGGTCCTCTAAAATGAGTCAGAGTGACATAAAATGTCATCCTCGAAATAAAACCACTGTTCTCTATGTTTACAGAACCTCAAAGTATGCAATGTTTTTGCTAAAAATGAGTCCATCCTCCAATAAATCACCTTGACATGGGTTTTCTTCAATATGAACTTTAATTTCCTCTGAATTGTTGCACCTTGAAAATGCAACTTAGAGTTGTCCATGTGCAAATAAAGGTTCCTGTAAAAAAATACAGACAGACTTAAAAGTTTGTCCTTGGGATTTATTAATGGACATTGCAAATGGCATGATAATGGTATAGTGTCTCCTTTGAAGAAAAAAGACAAACCACTCTCACTTGAAGTCAAATTTTCGGTATAAGAACTGGTTCACCTTTATGGGTACCAGTCAAAATTTCTGCATGTATGAAATTATCTTTTAAATCTTTAACAATTAATCTGATCCCATTACAAAGTATTTTTTGGGGGATTCATATTTCTCAGTAGCATGACAATTGCCCCTCTTTTCAATTGCAAAACATGTGGTGGTATTCCAGCGGGAGTTAAAGAATTAATAATCTCCATAGTAAAGTTAGATTCATTGTCTTTGTCATCAGCCAGAACCGAATCTGCACTGTAAAAGTTTTTTTGGGGTGCATTGATTAATTTTAAAAATGTGTTATTTAGATTCAAGGCATCTATATTTTTTGATGTTAATATCACTTTGTTTGCAATGTCTGAGTAATTCTCGTTATTGATCATATTGAGAAAGATTGCCGATATTAGTGATTCTTGGCAAATCATTTTTGATGGAATTTTGACAGAATCATCAGGTAGATTATTATTTTTTTTTAATGTTCTCCAATTTGAATGAGCCAATCATTGAATTGACTTTGGCCTTCAGATCTCATATGTATTTCTAATTTAAAGTGTGTAAATATTTTCCACAGTTTACTCCTCTTTATATACGTTTCAACAATGTTAGTCCTATTGCCATGTAGCCCCACAGGTAATGTTTGCCTAAAATCTCCTCCTAACAACATCACCTTTCCACCAAGTGGCAAATCATTACCCATAACCTATTTTAATAATCGATCAATACATTGCAGGGCATGACATGACATCATAGTTGCCTCATCTGTTATAATTAATTTACTTTTGTGAAATGGCTTGTAATTAATTGATTCGAATATCCAACTCTGATGTTTCTAGAATGGGAACTGGCAGTTTAAATCCACTATGCAAAATTCTGCCACCTTCTAACAAAAGTGCGGCAATTCCAGTTGTTGCAAATGGCAGTGCTATTTGACCCTATGCTCGAATGCAACTCATCAATGAATAATTTAGATATGTTTTTCCTGATCCACCAGGGCCATCTAGATAGAAATAACGCTCTTTGAGCATGTCATCATCTATTGCATTTGTGATGGAGTTAAATGCTTCCAATTGTAATGCATTTAAAGTTGCAATTTGTTCTTGTGTTTTTTGGTATTCAATCTCAGTGTCATACTCAAAGTTAAATTCATCTATAAGTCCGGGATCAGGCAGATTAAAATTTGCACAATTTTATCCATGACAAGGAAAGATTTCCTGAATTTCCATTAATGCTTTTAATAGCACAAAGGTCTCATTGTAACGTTTCAAGAAGTCTTCACACATATGTAATGTAAATGTTTCCCACAACGCTAATGCATCAGGTACATTGCAAAAGATTCAAATGAAAGCAAATTGTTCTCTCATTTGCTTTAGCATTTCAAATATTATTATTACTTTTATTTGTAATGCGCCAACATATTCCGTAGCGCTATACAGGGGAAAAGAACAAGAAAAAATATAATTTTAACAAACTGTAAACAATGGAGGGCATAGTGCTGCTTCTTCAAGATATCTCTCCCATTCCATATCATCTGCCAGGAAGTTTTAAAGTCTTGCAGCTAATTGGAAAGTATCATAAACTATGTCATTGACTGTGCATAAATGTTCATAACTTTGTGCACCGGGAACATGTAAAAGAAGTCATCTTAAGCTGAAACGTTCAATGTCTCTTCGATTAATGGTATACATTTGTGGGATAATATGATTATCTTTTTTTTTTGTTCTTGCTATTGGCCATTTACGAATATATAGTGCTGTGGAATATCAATGTATAAACATTGTCTGGCCCCAGTGTCCTGGCAATCTAATTGAAACCAAGCAGTAAGTGTTGTTGCTCTATGTTCACTTTGTGCCAAGGCATTTCTTACATTCCCTGCAGTGAAGCAAACACATTGACTTTGTGGCAAATGGACAGCTAATCGAAACACATCATGTAAGTGATCATGCATCTCAAATTTGAGAAGACGCCACATTGCTTCTGGAGCACTTACTTAGCAAGCATCTAAATAAGATGAAAATTCATCATGTAAAACTGGGTTGTCTTATTCATTTTGTGCACCTTGCACAACAAAAGTTGCTGCCTCATATCCTTTGTATATATATTTATACACATATTTGATGGATTTAATAGAAGTGCAAGCTTCCACATTTATGTGCGCATTGTACTTCATCAGCAAATGTGGATTGTATGGAACCACATATCTATTATCAACCTTTTGACCACGGATAATAGCTGTTTGTCCTTCTCTTTTTTTATACAAAGGGTATCCATCACAATTAGCCTAAGTCTGCATTTAAAATTGTTTTGGGAACTCTTTTGTGCATTTTTTATTTTCCATACATGGTGAATTTGGATTGATATCCCCACATGGACCATGAATCATTCTAGGAGTTACAATCTCATAAAGTTTTGAATGTTTTTCTGGATGTGGCAGTTCAGCAGTAATAACTGAATCCACTTTGTCTGCCATATTAAATGTATCTTTTTCTTGTTGGATTAAAAGTATATTTGCATGTGGCAAGCATCATTTTTTTAAATTCAATGGTATAAACAAAAGCCACACATTTTCCAAATAACTGTGCTTTAGTTATATCATGAATTAATTTAGTTTTGTTTTGAATACTCTAGCCACCAAATCTGATCGGTCAGAAGTATTTTGGCCGAGTTTCAAATTTTCCTTGATCTCTGACCATTGTGGCTTACAAGTGCATGTAATGAATAATCTGGTTTTCCAAATTTAGTGACAATAGCCATGGCATCATTGTATGTTTCTCGCAATTTGTGAGGAAATCCTTGGAAAGAGGATGACAAACTGATTGCTCTTCCACCAGGAATGTCTCTGTTTGCAGCCAATTCAGCGACATATTCCATTAATCCACATTATTGTTCTACTCAAAGCTTGTTTTGTTGAAATTTGACATTTAGATTATTTGCTTTGACTTGTAGATAGGAATCAATAATCCATTGTTGTGTGAGTTTAATTTACATACATGCAAAACGTAAAGGTGTAAGCATAGATATATTCATAAAGAAATGCACTATAAAATATTAAATGTATGAGGTGTCATAATTAGTGATGTCGCGAACATAACATTTTCGGTTCGCGAACCGCGAACGCGAACCGCCGCAAATGTCCGCGAACCGGTGAACCACCATAGACTTCAATGGGCAGGCGGATTTTAAAACCCACAGGGACTCTTTCTGGCCACAATAGTGATGGAAAAGTTGTTTTAAGGGGACTAACACCTGGAGTGTGGCATGCCGGAGGGGGGTCCATGTCAAAACTCCCACGGAAAATTACATAGTCGATGCAGAGTCTGGTTTTAATCCATAAAGGGCATAAATAACCTAACATCCCCCTCCATCATCATCCTCCCCTGTGTCTCTTCCCCCCTCCATCATCATCCTCCCCTGTGTCTCTTCCCCCCTTCCTCATCATCCTCCCCTGTGTCTCATCCCCCCTCCCTCATCATCCTCCCACCTCCCTCATCATCCTCCCCTGTGTCTCTTCCCCCTCCATCCTCATCCTCTCCTGTGTCTCTTTCCTCCCTCACTCATAATCCTCCCCTGTGTCTCTTTTCCCCCTCCCTCATCATCTTCCCCTGTGTCTCTCCCCCCCCCCTCATCATCCTCCCCTGTGTCTCTTTCCCCCCTCCCTCATCATCCCCCCCCTCCCTTGATGATTAGGGGGGGGGGGAAGACACAGGGATAAGTGTGAGGGGTGTTAGGGTAAGGGGTGTTAGGGATAAGGGTGACGGGGTTAGGTGTTAGGATGAGGGGTGTTAGGGCTAAGTGTGAGGGGTGTTAGGGTGAGGGGTGTTAGGGATAAGTGTAAGGGGTGTTAGGGTGAGGCATGTTAGGAATAAGTGTGAGGGGTGTTAGGGCTTAGGGATAAGTGTGAGAATGTTAGGGTTAGGTGTTAGGTTGATTGGTGTTATGGATAAGTGTGAGGGGTGTTAGGGTGAGGGGTGTTAGGGATAAGTGTAAGGGGTGTTAGGGTGAGGCATGTTAGGAATAAGTGTGAGGGGTGTTAGGGCTTAGGGATAAGTGTGAGAATGTTAGGGTTAGGTGTTAGGTTGATTGGTGTTATGGATAAGTGTGAGGGGTGTTAGGGTTAGGGTGAGGGGTGTTAGGGATAAGTGTAAGGAGTGTTAGGGTAAGGGTGAGGGGTGTTAGGGATAAGTGTGAGGGGTGTTAGGGTTAAGGTGAGGGGTGTTAGGGTTAGGTGTTAAGTGTGAGGGGTGTTAGGGATAAGTGTGAGGGGTGTTAGGGATAAGTGTGAGGGGTGTTAGGGATAAGTGTGAGGGGTGTTAGGGATAAGTGTGAGGGGTGTTAGGGATAAGTGTGAGGGGTGTTAGGGTTAGGGTGAGGGGTGTTAGGGTTAGGGTGAGGGGTGTTAGGGTTAGGGTGAGGGGTGTTAGGGATAAGTGTGAGGGGTGTTAGGGATAAGTGTGAGGGTGAGGGGTGTTAGGGATAAGTGTGAGGGGTGTTAGGGTTAGGGTGAGGGGTGTTAGGGATAAGTGTAAGGAGTGTTAGGGTAAGGGTGAGGGGTGTTAGGGATAAGTGTGAGGGGTGTTAGGGTTAAGGTGAGGGGTGTTAGGGTTAGGTGTTAAGTGTGAGGGGTGTTAGGGATAAGTGTGAGGGGTGTTAGGGATAAGTGTGAGGGGTGTTAGGGATAAGTGTGAGGGGTGTTAGGGATAAGTGTGAGGGGTGTTAGGGATAAGTGTGAGGGGTGTTAGGGTTAGGGTGAGGGGTGTTAGGGTTAGGGTGAGGGGTGTTAGGGTTAGGGTGAGGGGTGTTAGGGTTAGGGTGAGGGGTGTTAGGGTTAGGGTGAGGGGTGTTAGGGATAAAAGTGAGGGGTATTAGGGTTAGGTGTTAGGGTGAGGGGTGTTAAGGATAAGTGTAAGGGGTGTTAGGGTGAGGCATGTTAGGAATAAGTGTGAGGGGTGTTAGGTCTTAGGGATAAGTGTGAGGGGTGTTAGGGATAAGTGTGAGGGGGGTTAGGGTTAGGTGTTAGGTTGATGGGTGTTATGGATAAGTGTGAGGGGTGTTAGGGTTGGGATCTAAGGTGAGGGGAGGATGATGATAAGGGGGGAAGAGACACAGGGGTGTCCTTGCAGCAGAGATCAAAAGAGTCCTTCAGGACTGTATTGCACACTGTGTACAGTAGCCTAGCTATGGTTTTCCCTATTGATGCAGTATCACCTACACTCAGCCTCCTCTCAGTAAGACTGCAAGTTAGTTATGATTCCAAAATGGCTGCTGTCCATTAGGTAGAAGGCTCTGGAAGGGAGTGTATGCTGCTGATTGGCTGGAATGTGTCTGCTGACTGTGACATGCAGGGTCAAAGTTTGCTCAATGATAAAGTATAGGGGGCGGGTCGAATATCACATATGTTTGCAGTTCGCCGCGAACGCGAACATGGTATGTTCGTCGGGAACAGTCCGCCGGCGAACTATTCGCGACATCTCTAGTCATAATATAATAAACTGATTTCAATATTTAAGTACTTTGAGGATCCTATCCCTTTCAGGCAATGAGAAGCAACACATATATATAAGTGCACTGTAAAATGTAAATATTTTTTTGGGCCAGTTTAAACCTTTTTTTATTATTATACTAATTAATAATTACTAAATTAATGAACATTAATAATTAATTAATCATGAATAAATATATTAAAAATAGTTAAGCATTAATATATTCATAAATTAAAGGCAGTCACAAATATACTTTTTTCCCCATAATGATAAGTAATTAATAATTAATACATTCATGAACATTAATAATTAATCAATCAATAAATGTATTAGAAAGAGCTAAGAATTAATATATTCATAAAGTAAAGGTGGTGTTAAAAATTAAAAAAAATTGGATAATGATTACTAATTAATTAAGATCCATTAAAAATTAATGAATCAATTAATAAATATATTTGAAAGCGTTAAGCATTAATGTATTCATAAAGTAAAGGCAGTGCAAAATAAAGATTGTGCTTTTTTTTATAATATATATATATATATATTTAGTAATAAATAATTCATTAATTCATTAATTAATATACTTTACCTATCTATAATTAATAGCCAGCAGTAAATATCCTGAAGAGCTAACAATCTGTTTGAATTTTCCGGCAGCAGAAAATGTCCAGGCAGACTGTCATCACCTGAGGAGGAAGTGTCAGCAATGTGCCAAGTGTGCCCTATATATAGGCTGCGAGTGCACGATAGAACCATTGGTTTAGGCGGGAAAGCCGCTAATTCAAAATCACAATGTGTAGATTTGAAACATAGTTTTGTAAAGTGGCAGCGATATTCCTCGCAAGCACTTTCCGTGCTTCCTAACAGCGTATATTTGTACCTCGTTCGTCCCTGGCAAAGTCGTACATGCCTTGCGGCTTTTTGCGCGCTTCGGTGTCGTGTAGCCTCGTTTTCATATTTTCGGCTGCCATTTTTTTTCTCGCTTAGTCGATTATTGAGTGACAAAACTCGGCAAATTCAGCTTAAATTCACCTATTACCTCACTGTGTGTTTTTTTTTATTGTGTTTTTGTTTTTTGATTTGCGTGGTTTGGCAGTTCCTACCTATTTTTCCGAGGTCAGGTTTTTGTCTGCAAAGGGAGTCCCGCTTTCCTTAACTGCTTGCACCCTCATCCAATCACAGTTTCTTACCTGTTCAATTCGTGCTTCAATGCCTCAACTTTTCCCGTAGCTTGCAGGAGCACCTTAGGTGCTCACTTCGGCTAAATCCCACATTTTTCTTTGCCTCAACTGCTCGCCATGCGAGGCTCGCAGGCAATGAGCACGTTTGGCGCTCATCACCTAAGTGCTCGGAAGACTTTTGTGCTTCAAAATCTCACCTCGCTACGTGAGGCTTGTAGTTGCGACCCTTGGAGCCACAAACGGCCTGCTTTGATACGCGAGGCTCGCCAGCATGACAATGAATTGCAGATTGACAACTGTTATATGTAATAAATGTGATTAATAAAATGTATGAGTAACTTTGGAGCAAATTGTTATTACAGGACTAGTAACTTGCCCATCAAAATTGACGGGACAATATCTGATGTGTCTCCCCCCTCTTCCCATGTGTTTTTTTCCTCCACTCTCCCTCCCCTGTGTCTCTTCCCTCCACCTTTCCCAGCCCAGTGTCACTGCCTTCCCCCTCCTGTCTCTCTTCCCCCATCTCCCTCCCCATGTCTCTTTCCCCTCCTCTGCCTTCCCATGTATCTCTTCCCTCCCCTCTCCCTCCCCTGTGTCCCTTTTCCCCCACTCTCTCCCCTGTGTCTCTTCCCCCACATGTCTCGTTCCCCCCTCACTGTGTCTCTACCCTCGTCTCCCGAATCCCCTGTGCCTCCCCCTCTACTGTGTCTTTCCACCCCTCACCTGTGTCTCCCCCCGCCCCTCTGTCTCTTTCCACCCTTTCTCCCCCTGTGTCTTTAACTCCACCCCTGTTTCTTTTCCATCCTCCCCTATATATTTTCCTCCATACCCTGTGTCCCTCCTCCCTCCCCTGTATCTTTCCCCATGTCTCTTTCCCAACCTCCACTGTCTATTCCCCACTCCTCTGTGTCTCTCCCCCCTCCCCTGTGTCGCACACCCCACCACTGTGTATTTCCCCCTCCCCCATGTCTCTTTCCCCCTCTCCCTCCCTCTCCTGTGACTTGCCCCCTCCTACATCCCCTGTGTCTCTTCCCCCCACTCTCTCTCCTGCATCTTTTCCCCATCCCTTCTGTCCCTCCTCCCAGTGTCTCTCTCTTTCTGTGTCTTTCCCTCTCCCCTGTATAATTTTCCCCCTCATGTTTCTTCCCCCCTCAGCTGTGTCTCTCCCCCGCCAATGTGTCTCTCCCGCCACCCCTGTGTCTTTCCCCCTCCCGTTTCTTTCCCCCTCACCTGTGTCTCTTCCCACCTCCCCTGTGTCCGTTTCCCCTCTCCCTCCCTCCCCTGTGTTTTTCTTCCCACCTCCCTTTCCCCCATACCCTGTGTCTATTTTCCTCCATGTCTCTCCCCTGTGTCTCTCCCTCCTCCCCTATGTCATTTCCCCGTTTCTTTCCCCTCACCTGTGTCTCTCCCCGCCAAAGTGTCTCTTCCACGTGTCTGTCTCCCCATCCGTGTCTCCCCCCTCCTCTGTGCCTTAGCCCCTCCCCTTTTTCTATTTCCCCCATGTTTCTTTCCCCGCTCCACTGTGTCTCTTAGCCCCCCTGCCAATGTGTCTCTTCTCCCCTTCCCTGCATCTCTCCCCCCACCCCTCGTTTCTTTCCCCTTTCATCCCTTCCGTTTTTCTTTCCTCCTCCCGTGTCTCTTTTCCCCCTCCTCCCTCCCATTTCTCTGCCTCTCCTGTGTCTCTTTCCCCCTCTCCCTCCCTCACCTGTGTCTTTCTCCCCTCCTGCCTCCCCTGTGTCTTTCCCCCCTCCTTCCCCTGTGTCTCTTCCCCATCCACTGTGTTGCTTTCCCAATCTCCTTCCCTGTGTTTCTTCCCCCCTCCTCCCTCCCTTTGGTCTTTCTCCCCTCCTCTTCCTTCTTGTCACAAATCTCTGTCTGAGAATTGGGGCTGTACAGTGTAAGGTCCTATACCCATGTGAAGAGTTAAAACAAAACCCCCCCATCATGACCACCAGCTCATTTTGAACCATATGATCTGCCCAGGTTGGACCAAGATGTTATAGTTATCACCGGTATTAGTAGATGCTTTGTGTGCAGGAGTTACTCACAAGCTGATTGCAGAACATACCCAAAGAATCGAGGGAGGGGGAGAGGGGAGGCAGAGAGAAAGGAATAGGGAGGGGGAGAGGGAGTGGCAGAGGGTGAAAGAGAGAGAGAGAGAGAGAGTGAGGGGAGAGAGGAAGGGAGAGAGAGGAAGGCAGAGAGTGAGGACGAGAGATGAAGAGAGGGAGGTCGAGAGAGAGGGAGGGAGAAAGGGAGAGATAGAGAGAAAGGGAGTGAGAGATCTAGGAGGGGAGAGAGAGAGGGAGGCAGAAGATGAGAGAGGTGAAAGGGAGGGGAGAGGAAAAGAGCGAGGGAGAGAGAGGGAGGGGATAAAAGAGGAGAGAGATTGAGATGAAGAGGGAGAGAGACAGGGGGAGAGGGAGGGAGAGAGGGAGGCAAAGACAGAGGGGGGAGATAGATGGAGGGGATAGGGAGGGGATATTGAGGTAAAGAGAGGGAGAGGGTGATGGAGGGGTAAGGGGAGAGTGAGACAGAAGAAGAAAAAAAGAGTGAGGGAGTAAGGGGTGAGGAAGAGAGAAACAGAGGGAGGGAGAGAAAGAGATGAATGGGAGAGGGAGGGAGAGAGGGTTAGGGAGAGAAAGGGAGGCAGAGATAGAGGGAGAGTGTTAGTGGAGAGAGATAGGGAGAGAGAGTGAGAAGAGAAAAGGGAAGAGAGTGAGGAAGAGAGAGAGAGGGAGGGAGAGAGAGAAGAGAGAGTGGGGGTGGGAAAAAGAGAGAGGAAAACGGAGGGAGAGAGGCAGAGAGAAAGGGAGGGCAGATGGAGAGAGAGAGGCAGGGGAGATAAAGAGAAGGAGAGAGATTGAGGGGAAGAGAGAAGGAGAGGGAGGCAAAGACAGAGGGAGGCAGAGAGAGAGAAGGGAGGGAAGCAGAGGAAGGGAGTCAGAGAGAGATAAATGGAGGGAAAGATAGGAGAGGGAGAGAAAGAGTGGGGGGAAGAGACTGTCATAGACGAGAGGGAGAGAGGGAGAGAGAGAGTGGGGGGAAGAGACTGTCATAGATGAGAGGGAGAGAGAGAGTGGGGGGAAGAGACTGTCATAGACAAAAGGTAGAGAGGGAGAGAGGGAGAGAGAGAGAGTGGGGGGAAGAGACTGTCATAGATGAGAGGGAGAGAGGGAGAGTGAGAGTGGGGGGAAGAGACTGTCATAGATGAGAGGGAGAGAGGGAGAGAGAGAGTGGGGGGAAGGGACTGTCATAGACGAGAGGGGGAGAGGGAGAGTGGGAATGAGAGAGAGTGGGGGGAAGAGACTGTCATAGACGAGAGGGAGAAAGGGAGAGAGAGAGTGGGGGGGGAGAGACTGTCATAGACGAGAGGGAGAAAGGGAGAGAGGGAGAGAGAGAGTGGGGAGAAGAGACTGTCATAGATGAGAGGGAGAGAGGGAGTGTGAGGGGTGTTAGGGTGAGGGGTGTTAGGGATAAGTGTAAGGGGTGTTAGGGTGAGGCATGTTAGGAAAAAGTGTGAGGGGTGTTAGGTCTTAGGGATAAGTGTGAGAATGTTAGGGTTAGGTGTTAGGTTGATGGGTGTTATGGATAAGTGTGAGGGGTGTTAGGGTTAGGGTAAGGGGTGTTAGGGATAAGTGTGAGGGGTGTTAGGGTTAGGGTGAGGGGTGTTAGGGATAAGTGTGAGTGGTGTTAGGGTGAGGGGTGTTAGACATAAGTGTGAGGAGTGTTAGGGTAAGGGTGATGGGTGTTAGGGATAAGTGTGAGGGGTGTTAGGGTTAGGGTGAGGGGTGTTAGGGATAAGTGTGAGGGGTGTTAGGGTTAGGATGAGGGGTGTTAGGGATTAGGGTGAGGGGTGTTAGGGTTAGGGGTGTTAGGGTTAGGGTGAGGGGTGTTAGGGATAAGTGTAAGGGGTGTTAGGGTTAGGTGTTAAGTGTGAGGGGTGTTAGGGTTAGGATGAGGGGTGTTAGGGATTAGGGTGAGGGGTGTTAGGGTTAGGATGAGGGGTGTTAGGGATTAGGGTGAGGGGTGTTAGGGTTAGGGTGAGGGGTGTTAGGGTTAGGGTGAGGGGTGTTAGGGTTAGGGTGAGGGGTGTTAGGGATAAGTGTGAGTGGTGTTAGGGATAAGTGTGAGTGGTGTTAGGGTGAGGGGTGTTAGGCATAAGTGTGAGGAGTGTTAGGGTAAGGGTGATGGGTGTTAGGGATAAGTGTGAGGGGTGCTAGGGTTAGGGTGAGGGGTGTTAGGGATAAGTGTAAGGGGTGTTAGGGTTAGGTGTTAAGTGTGAGGGGTGTTAGGGTTAGGGTGAGGGGTGTTAGGGATAAGTGTGAGGGGTGTTAGGGATAAGTGTGAGGGGTGTTAGGGTTAGGATGAGGGGTGTTAGGGATTAGGGTGAGGGGTGTTAGGGATTAGGGTGAGGGGTGTTAGGGATTAGGGTGAGGGGTGTTAGGGTTAGGGTGAGGGGTGTTAGGGTTAGGGTGAGGGGTGTTAGGGATAAGAGTGAGGGGTATTAGGGTTAGGTGTTAGGGTGAGGGGTGTTAAGGATAAGTGTAAGGGGTGTTAGGGTGAGGCATGTTAGGAATAAGTGTGAGGGGTGTGAGGTCTTAGGGATAAGTGTGAGGGGTGTTAGGGTTAGGTGTTAGGTTGATGGGTGTTATGGATAAGTGTGAGGGGTGTTAGGGTTGGGTGCTAAGGTGAGGGGAGGATGATGATAAGGGGGGAAGAGACACAGGGGTGTCCTTGCAGCAGAGATCAAAAGAGTCCTTCAGGACTGTATTGCACACTGTGTACAGTAGCCTAGCTATGGTTTTCCCTATTGATGCAGTATCACCTACATTCAGCCTCCTCTCAGTAAGACTGCAAGTTAGTTATGATTCCAAAATGGCTGCTGTCCATGAGGTAGAAGGCTCTGGAAGGGAGTGTATGCTGCTGATTGGCAGGAATGTGTCTGCTGGCTGTGACAGGCAGGGTCAAAGTTTGCTCAATGATAAAGTATAGGGGGCGGGTCGAATATCACATATGTTTGCAGTTTGCCGCGAACAAGAACATGCTATGTTCGTCGGGAACAGTCCGCCGGCGAACTATTCGCGACATCTCTAGTCATAATATAATAAACTGATTTCAATATTTAAGTACTTTGAGGATCCTATCCCTTTCAGGCAATGAGCAGCAACACATATATATAAGTGCACTGTGAAATGTAAATATTTTTTTGGGCCAGTTTAAACCTTTTTTTTATTATTATTACTAATTAATAATTACTAAATTAATGAACATTAATAATTAATTAATCATGAATAAATATATTTGTAACGGAGCTGGAACACGCAGTCCAATATCTCCGCTGGTATACGGTAAAATATCCAAGAAGCACTACAGTCTCACCATTCCCGACCTCCCATATTGGACGACACACAATTTGGGAGTCAAATGAATACTGACTTTATTTTGTTATGTGCAGAAATATTTATACACATCTCTTCCCACAGGCAATCCACATCCCCCATAGTTGGCCACACAATACACATAGAGAGAACAATAGGTGAGTCACACCTCCCTGGCAACTTGATATAATCAGACATTGATTAAATCAGCCGTCTTTGTTCTTATCTGAGAATGAAAACACTTTATACAATCGACTCCCTTATCTCTGAAGTCTCTGTAATAGGATTATCTATTAGCCTAGGTCTGCAATAGTCTGGCTAATATTCTGCAGAGCATAAACCAACATACATATAATATAACAGTAGGATCATATTTTAACCAATAATTAAATAACCATAAAACAGGGTAAAACAGTGATGGGTTCCGTTACAATATTAGAAATAGTTAAGCATTAATATATTCATAAATTAAAGGCAGTCACAAATATATATTTTTTTCCCATAACGATAAGTAATTAATAATTAATACATTCATGAACATTAATAATTAATCAATCAATAAATTTATTAGAAAGAGCTAAGAATTAATATATTCATAAAGTAAAGGTGGTGTAAAAAATAAAAAAAATTTGGATAATGATTACTAATTAATTAAGATCCATTAAAAATTAATGAATCAATTAATAAATATATTTGAAAGCGTTAAGCATTAATGTATTCATAAAGTAAAGGCAGTGCAAAATAAAGATTGTGCTTTTTTTTATAATATATATATATATATTTAGTAATAAATAATTCATTAATTCATTAATTAATATACTTTACCTATCTATAATTAATAGCCAGCAGTAAATATCCTGAAGAGCTAACAATCTGTTTGAATTTTCCGGCAGCAGAAAATGTCCAGGCAGACTGTCATCACCTGAGGAGGAAGTGTCAGCAATGTGCCAAGTGTGCCCTATATATAGGCTGCGAGTGCACGATAGAACCATTGGTTTAGGCGGGAAAGCCGCTAATTCAAAATCACAATGTGTAGATTTGAAACATAGTTTTGTAAAGTGGCAGCGATATTCCTCGCAAGCACTTTCCGTGCTTCCTAACAGCGTATATTTGTACCTCGTTCGTCCCTGGCAAAGTCGTACATGCCTTGCGGCTTTTTGCGCGCTTCGGTGTCGTGTAGCCTCGTTTTCATATTTTCGGCTGCCATTTTTTTTCTCGCTTAGTCGATTATTGAGTGACAAAACTCGGCAAATTCAGCTTAAATTCACCTATTACCTCACTGTGTGTTTTTTTTTATTGTGTTTTTGTTTTTTGATTTGCGTGGTTTGGCAGTTCCTACCTATTTTTACGAGGTCAGGTTTTTGTCTGCAAAGGGAGTCCCGCTTTCCTTAACTGCTTGCACCCTCATCCAATCATACGTTTCTTACCTGTTCAATTCGTGCTTCAATGCCTCAACTTTTCCCGTAGCTTGCAGGAGCACCTTAGGTGCTCACTTCGGCTAAATCCCACATTTTTCAATGCCTCAACTGCTCGCTATGCGAGGCTCGCAGGCAATGAGCACGTTTGGCGCTCATCACCTAAGTGCTCGGAAGACTTTTGTGCTTCAAAATCTCACCTCGCTACATGAGGCTTGTAGTTGCGACCCTTGGAGCCACAAACGGCCTGCTTTGATACGCGAGGCTCGCCAGCATGACAATGAATTGCAGATTGACAACTGTTATATGTAATAAATGTGATTAATAAAATGTATGAGTAACTTTGGAGCAAATTGTTATTACAGGACTAGTAACTTGCCCATCAAAATTGACGGGACAATATCTGATGTGTGTCTCCCCCCTCTTCCCATGTGTTTTTTTCCTCCACTCTCCCTCCCCTGTGTCTCTTCCCTCCACCTTTCCCAGCACTGTGTCTCTGCCTTCCCCCTCCTGTCTCTCTTCCCCCATCTCCCTCCCCATGTCTCTTTCCCCTCCTCTGCTTTCCCATGTATCTTTTCCCTCCCCTCTCCCTCCCCTGTGTCCCTTTTCCCCCACTCTCTCCCCTGTGTCTCTTCCCCCACATGTCTCGTTCCCCCCCTCACTGTGTCTCTACCCTCGTCTCCCGAATCCCCTGTGCCTCCCCCTCCACTGTGTCTCTCCACCCCTCACCTGTGTCTCCCCCCGCCCCTCTGTCTCTTTCCACCCTTTCTCCCCCTGTGTCTTTCCCTCCACCCCTGTTTCTTTTCCATCCTCCCCTATATATTTTCCTCCATACCCTGTGTCCCTCCTCCCTCCCCTGTATCTTTCCCCATGTCTCTTTCCCAACCTCCACTGTCTATTCCCCACTCCTCTGTGTCTCTCCCCCCTCCCCTGTGTCGCACACCCCACCACTGTGTATTTCCCCCTCCCCCATGTCTCTTTCCCCCTCTCCCTCCCTCTCCTGTGACTTGCCCCCTCCTACATCCCCTGTGTCTCTTCCCCCCACTCTCTCTCCTGCATCTTTTCCCCATCCCTTCTGTCCCTCCTCCCAGTGTCTCTCTCTTTCTGTGTCTTTCCCTCTCCCCTGTATAATTTTCCCCCTCATGTTTCTTCCCCCTCAGCTGTGTCTCTCCCCCGCCAATGTGTCTCTCCCGCCACCCCTGTGTCTTTCCCCCTCCCGTTTCTTTCCCCCTCACCTGTGTCTCTTCCCACCTCCCCTGTGTCCGTTTCCACTCTCCCTCCCTCCCCTGTGTTTTTCTTCCCACCTCCCTTTCCCCCATACCCTGTGTCTATTTTCCTCCATGTCTCTCCCCTGTGTCTCTCCCTCCTCCCCTATGTCATTTCCCCATTTCTTTCCCCTCACCTGTGTCTCTCCCCCGCCAAAGTGTCTCTTCCACGTGTCTGTCTCCCCATCCGTGTCTCCCCCCTCCTCTGTGCCTTAGCCCCTCACCTTTTTCTATTTCCCCCATGTTTCTTTCCCCGCTCCACTGTGTCTCTTAGCCCCCCTGCCAATGTGTCTCTTCCCCCTTCCCTGCATCTTTCCCCCTACCCCTCGTTTCTTTCCCCTTTCATACCTTCCGTTTTTCTTTCCTCCTCCCGTGTCTCTTTTTCCATTCCTCCCTCCCATTTCTCTTTACCCCTCTGCCTCTCCTGTGTCTCTTTCCCCCTCTTCCTCCCTCACCTGTGTCTTTCTCCACTCCTGCCTCCCCTGTGTCTTTTCCCCCTCCTTCCCCTGTGTCTCTTCCCCCATCCACTGTGTTGCTTTCCAATCTCCCTCCCCATGTTTCTTCCCCCCTCCTCCCTCCCTTCTGTCTATCTCCTCTCCTTCTTGTCTCAAATCTCTGTCTGAGTATTGGGGCTGTACAGTGCAAGGCCCTATACCCATGTGAAGAGTTAAAACTAAACCCCCCCATCATGACCACCAGCTCATTTTGAACCATATGATCTGCCCAGGTTGGACCAAGATGTTATAGTTATCACCGGTATTAGTAGATGCTTTGTGTGCAGGAGTTACTCACAAGCTGATTGCAGAACATACCCAAAGAATCGAGGGAGGGGGAGAGGGGGAGGGGGAGAAGGGATAGGGAGGGGGAGAGGGAGTGGCAGAGGGTGAAAGAGAGAGAGAGAGAGAGTGAGGGGAGAGAGGAAGGGAGAGAGAGGAAGGCAGAGAGTGAGGACGAGAGAGGAAGAGAGGGAGGTCGAGAGAGAGGGAGGGAGAAAGGGAGAGATAGAGAGAAAGGGAGTGAGAGATATAGGAGGGGAGAGAAAGAGAGGGAGGCAGAAGGTGAGAGAGGTGAAAGGGAGGGGAGAGGAAAAGAGCGAGGGAGAGAGAGGGAGGGGAAAAAAGAGGAGAGAGATTGAGATGAAGAGGGAGAGAGACAGGGGGAGAGGGAGGGAGAGAGGGAGACAAAGACAGAGGGGGGAGAGAGAGATGGAGGGGATAGGGAGGGGATATTTAGGTAAAGAGAGGGAGAGGGTGATGGAGGGGGAAGGGGAGAGTGAGAAAGAAGAAGAAAAAAAGAGTGAGGGAGTAAGGGGAGAGGAAGAGAGAAACAGAGGGAGGGAGAGAAAGAGATGAGTGGGCGAGGGAGGGAGAGAGGGTTAGGGAGAGAAAGGGAGGCAGAGAGAGAGGGAGAGTGTTAGTGGAGAGAGATAGGGAGAGAGAGTGAGAAGAGAAAAGGGAAGAGAGAGGGAGGGAGAGAGAGAGAGAGAGAGAGAGAGAGAGAGAGAGAGAGAGAGAGAGAAAGGGAGGGAGGGAGGGAGGGAGGGAAAGATAGAGGAGGAAGAGAGAAAGAGAGGGGAGAGAGAGTGGGGGTGGGAAAAAGAGAGAGGAAAGCAGAGGGAGAGAGGCAGAGAGAAAGGGAGGGCAGATGGAGAGAGAGAGGCAGGGGAGATAAAGAGAAGGAGAGAGATTGAGGGGAAGAGAGAAGGAGAGGGAGGCAAAGACAGAGGGAGGCAGAGAGAGAGAGAGGGAGGGAAGCAGAGGAAGGGAGTCAGAGAGAGATAAATGGAGGGAAAGATAGGAGAGGGAGAGAAAGAGTGGGGGGAAGAGACTGTCATAGACGAGAGGGAGAGAGGGAGAGAGAGTGGGGGGAAGAGACTGTCATAGATGAGAGGGAGAGAGGGAGAGAGAGAGAGTGGGGGGAAGAGACTGTCATAGACGAGAGGGAGAGAGAGAGTGGGGGAAAGAGACTGTCATAGACAAGAGGGAGAGAGAGAGTGGGGGGAAGAGACTGTCATAGACGAGAGGGAGAGAGAGAGTGGGGGGAAGAGACTGTCATAGACAAGAGGAAGAGAGGGAGAGAGGGAGAGAGAGAGTGGGGGAAAAAGACTGTCATAGATGAGAGGGAGAGAGGGAGAGAGGGAGAGTGAGAGTGGGGGGAAGAGACTGTCATAGACGAGAGGGAGAGAGGGAGAGAGAGAGTGGGGGGAAGGGACTATCATAGACGAGAGGGAGAGAGGGAGAGAGGGAATGAGAGAGAGTGGGGGAAGAGACTGTCATAGACGAGAGGGAGAGAGGGAGAGAGAGAGTGGGTGGAATAGACTGTCATAGACGAGAGGGAGAGAGGGAGAGAGAGAGAGGGGGGAAGGGACTGTCAAAGACGAGAGGGGGAGAGGGAGAGAGGGAATGAGAGAGAGTGGGGGAAGAGACTGTCATAGACTAGAGGGAGAGAGGGAGAGAGGGAGAGAGAGAGTGGGGAAAGAGACTGTCATAGACGAGAGGGAGAGAGGGAGAGAGAGTGGGGGGAAGAGACTGTCATAGACGAGAGGGAGAGAGGGAGAGAGGAAGAGAGAGAATGGGGGGGAAGAGACTGTCATAGACGAGAGGGAGAGAGGGAGAGAGGGAGAGATTGAGTGGGGGGAAGAGACTGTCATAGACGAGAGGGAGAGAGGGAGAGAGAGAGTGGGTGGAAGAGACTGTCATAGATGAGAGGGAGAGAGGGAGAGATTGAGTGGGGGGAAGAGACTGTCATAGACGAGAGGGAGAGAGGGAGAGAGGGAGAGATTGAGTGGGGGGAAGAGACTGTCATAGATGAGAGGGAGAGAGGGAGAGAGAGAGTGGGTGGAAGAGACTGTCATAGACGAGAGGGAGAGAGGGAGAGAGAGAGTGGGAAAGGAAGAGGGAGGGAGAGGGCGCACAGAGAGACAGAGCAGACAATTGAGCATAACATATAATACCATGATGGGCAAGTTATTAGTTGAACATGTTTTATGTTGTTATGTCCTCTTACTCTGTATTTTCCTCTGGAATCGACACCCGTAACCCGCAGCTTCTCTTTACTCCAGAGCTTGAGCTTGAGTGAGCCCTTCGATGTACGTGGCCCGCAGTGAGAGGCAGCTAGAGTCTTTAAGCCCCGGGCCCTCTCTCTGCATATCGCGCCACACTCTTGCTGTTATCTCCATTACACTTAGGGGTACTCACTCGTTAGGCTCTTCGGAGATATTGCAGGATTACAGGCCAGTGGCGTTTATCATCTAAAGAGATCCTTTTAGACCATTGTAGTTTATTCAAAACTTATTTTCCTCAAGACACATTTTCAAGGGGTTAGATGGAAGGGATCAGAGGAGTTCCCGCATACTCCAACTTACTCTCATGCAAGTGAATAACAACATTACTTGGTTCTCGGGGATCTTCCCGGCATCTCCTAGCTCTCACGTCTCTCTGCGTCGGACGCTCTTTGGCGACCAAATGGTTAGCTCCTCCTCATCCCAGAAGAGGTCTCTGACCTGTTGTGCGCTACATTCAGGTGTTTTATGTTATGCTAATTACCCTGTTTATGTTACCTCAGGATGTTAGATGCTGCGTCTAGAAGGGGGCGCAGCTGTGATGACCAGACTCTTGGGGTCATGGTATAGTATATAATAATACTCCAGATCATAGTAATGCTGCTGATTATTATTGCACCAGATTAGTAACAATCACATATATAGTTGTGAGCGTACGAGTCGTTGCTCACGCTTGCGGGCTCGCGTAGCGAGCCCGCAAGAACTGCGTCCCTCGCGAAGCGAGGGACGCAGTTCGCCGCAAATGCGGGTCCTCGCGAAGCGAGGGCCCGCATTTGCGGTTGTCGAGGCTCAACGTCGGCTGTGTTAACACACACATACACACACACGACTTTTTTAACAGAATAAACCCAACCGCCCAGCCAACAAAAACCCAAGTCGTTGCTCACGCTTGCGGGCTCGCGTAGCGAGCCCGCAAGAAACTGCGTCCCTCGCGAAGCGAGGGACGCAGTTCGCCGCAAAGGCGGGTCCTCGCGAAGCGAGGGCCCGCATTTGCGGTTGTGGAGGCTCAACGTCGGCTGTGTTAACACACACATACACACACACGACTTTTTTAACAGAATAAACCCAACCGCCCAGCCAACAAAAACCCAAGTCGTTGCTCACGCTTGCGGGCTCGCGTAGCGAGCCCGCAAGAAACTGCGTCCCTCGCGAAGCGAGGGACGCAGTTCGCCGCAAATGCGGGTCCTCGCGAAGCGAGGGCCCGCATTTGCGGTTGTGGAGGCTCAACGTCGGCTGTGTTAACACACACATACACACACACGACTTTTTTAACAGAATAAACCCAACCGCCCAGCCAACAAAAAACAAACAACGTCCCCGCAAATGCGGATCCTCGCGAAGCGAGGGTCCGCATTTGCGGTGGTGGGAGCATCCCAACATCGGCTGTGTTAACACACACATACACACACACATAACTTCATAACAAAAAAAAACTCAAAGTCGCCTCACACCCGCTTACACCCAGACACACAGACGCAAGACTTAACAAAAAAACAGTAAAAAAGGCCCCTCACACGCTCTTAACACACATACGCACGACTTACAAACAAATACACTGCGTCGTACACGTAAAAGCTAACTGCGTATATCGCAACAAAATACGGCCGCATCGGAAAAAAATACGGCCGCGAAAGACCCATTCCAACCGCCGCGCATCAAAACATCACAAACACAAGAAATAAACACAACAAACACATAAAAAGCTTACTTACAGCACGGGGGGGCATCCGGCACCTCCAAAAGTTCATTTACACGTCCATTTAAGTGAAAACAAAGAGTTTAAACGACCGAAAATCGGCTAAGCGAGAGAAAAAATGGCCGCCGAACAAAACGAAAACGAGGCTCCAGACGTAACTACACTACACTTACTCGCAATAATGAAACACATACTATGCGGAACGGATCACACTCATATTAAACACCATTTTAAACACTACTACGCACAAAATGGCGGATGGAACGCAAATTGTAAGCTGGAACGCAAATAGCGCATGCGTATTGCGTTCTAACGGTCTAACTTTCCAGAATGTTCTACAAGTTTATAAATACTGTCTATTTGACAGAGAAAAATACATTTCTCCTCAGGTGATGAACAGAGTGACTTCGGAGATAACTGCTGCTAAAACTTGAGAAGATAATTCTTTCCTAATTTACTACTTTACATTGTGCAAATTACAACTGAGAGGTAAGCTATAATATATTACTTATTTTCAAGACAGGACATCAAAAAAAAAAATTAAAGAAGACAAAGAGGTTTATGTATACTGACATGTGACACGCACATATATGCGTATAATGTATACTGACAAGTGACACGCACATATATGCGTATAATGTATATTGACAAGTGACACGCACATATATGCGTATAATGTATACTGACAAGTGACACGCACATATATGCGTATAATGTATATTGACAAGTGACACGCACATATATGCGTATAATGTATACTGACAAGTGACACGCACATTTATGCGTATAATGTATACTGACAAGTGACACGCACATATATGCGTATAATGTATACTGACATGTGACACGCACATTTATGCGTATAATGTATACTGACAAGTGACACGCACATTTAGGCGTATAATGTATACTGACAGGTGACACGCACATTTAGGCGTATAATGTATAGTGACAAGTGACACGCACATTTATGCGTATAATGTATACTGACAAGTGACACGCACATATATGTGTATAATGTATAGTGACATGTCACACGCACATTTATGTGTATAATGTATAGTGACATGTGACACGCACATTTATGCGTATAATGTATACTGACAGGTGACACGCACATTTAGGCGTATAATGTATACTGACAAGTGACACGCACATATATGCGTATAATGTATACTGACAAGTGACACGCACATTTATGTGTATAATGTATACTGACAAGTGACACGCACATTTATGCGTATAATGTATACTGACATGTGACACGCACATTTATGCGTATAATGTATACTGACAAGTGACACGCACATTTATGCGTATAATGTATAGTGACATGTCACACGCACATATATGCGTATAATGTATAGTGACAAGTGACACGCACATATATGTGTATAATGTATACTGACATGTGACACGCACATTTATGTGTATAATGTATACTGACATGTGACTCGCACATTTATGCGTATAATGTATACTGACAAGTGACACGCACATTTATGTGTATAATGTATAGTGACAAGTGACACGCACATTTATGCGTATAATGTATACTGACATGTGACTCGCACATTTATGCGTATAATGTATACTGACAAGTGACACGCACATTTATGTGTATAATGTATAGTGACAAGTGACACGCACATTTATGCGTATAATGTATACTGACAAGTGACACGCACATATATGCGTATAATGTATACTGACATGTGACACGCACATATATGCGTATAATGTATACTGACATGTGACATGCACATTTATGTGTATAATGTATAGTGACATGTCACACGCACATTTAGGCGTATAATGTATACTGACATGTCACACGCACATTTAGGCGTATAATGTATACTGACAAGTGACACGCACATTTATGCGTATAATGTATAGTGACATGTCACATGCACATTTATGTGTATTGCCCCTGCAACAAACTAATTAAACAACTACATTTAAATTACATTACAAAAAAATAAGTTGGGACTATTAAAATACTATTAAAATATGAGTCATGTATACTGATATGTGACACGCACATATATGTGTATCATCTATAGTCACATGTCACACACACATTTATGTATGTTGGCCAAAAATAAAAATAAGGTTAATTTAACAATTAAAATATGATTCATGTATAGTTATATGTCACACGCACACAAAAAAATTACTTTCAACTATGGAAATGTGCTTCATGTATGTGACATATGTGTGTAGACCCCACCAAAAAAAAATGTTAATTCAAATTAATTACACAAGTATATTTCAATGACATTAATTTACTGAAATTTAATAGATCACCTAAAACTCAATCTTTCAACTTTTTTTAATATTCAAACAGACTCTGCATCAACAGCGTCTCTCAACAATTTGCACCGTACACTGTGAAGCACAATCCCTTTTAAAGAACACCAACAAAGAACAAGAGGTAAGATACAAAAATACTTTAAATGCTGAAAAGGCCATGCTTTGATAAATACAAATAAAAAATTCTATAATTCACTATTTCACTTTATTTTTCAAACAGACACTACAAGAAGACCGGCGGATTAAGATTGGCAGGAGGGGACCCTCTGTCATTCCACACTTCAATCAAGGTAAAGTATTAAGTATAAAAAAGAACCGAACCATGAGCCTTATTCAATTCTGAGTTGGCTAATTGAATAGGGCTTTATATAAGCACATAATAGGTCTTCACTAACTAAAAACTTCTGTCAAAAAATATTTTATGTGCTTATATAGAGCCCTATTCAATTGGTCAAAACGCAATTGATTCAGGACCTAAATATGTTTAATGGCCGAGGGCCTCATTCAAATGTGATTGTTTAACAATGTATAACCATTAGAAAAAACACTACATAAGTATAACAAAAGTGGTGCCCATCAAACAGGATTTACATTTACATTCTTATTTTAATGTTTAACAACCTATAAGCCTTAGAAAGAAGCCTAAATAAGCATACCAACATTGGTGCCCACCAAACAGGATTGTATGAAAACTCACACAAACACATAACAAACTACATTTACATTCTTATTTTATGTTTAACAACCTATTAGCATTACTAAACTACATAAATAAGCATACCAACAGTGGTGCGCATCAAACAGGATTGTATGAAAACTCACACAAACACATAGCAAACTACATTTAGATTCTTATTTAATGTTTAACAACCTATAAGCCTTAGAAAGAAGCCTAAATAAGCATACCAACATTGGTGCCCAACAAACAGGATTGTATGAAAACTCACACAAACACATAGCAAACTACATTTAGATTCTTATTTAATGTTTAACAACCTATAAGCCTTAGAAAGAAGCCTAAATAAGCATACCAACATTGGTGCCCACCAAACAGGATTGTATGAAAACTCACACAAACACATAGCAAACTACATTTACATTCTTATTTTATGTTTAACAACCTATAAGCCTTAGAAAGAAGCCTAAATAAGCATACCAACAGTGGTGCGCACCAAACAGGATTGTATGAAAACTCACACAAACACATAGCAAACTACATTTAGATTCTTATTTAATGTTTAACAACCTATAAGCCTTAGAAAGAAGCCTAAATAAGTATACCAACAGTGGTGCGCACCAAACAGGATTGTATGAAAACTCACACAAACACATAGCAAACTACATTTACATTCTTATTTTATGTTTAACAACCTATAAGCCTTAGAAAGAAGCCTAAATAAGCATACCAACAGTGGTGCGCACCAAACAGGATTGTATGAAAACTCACACAAACACATAGCAAACTACATTTACATTCTTATTTAATGTTTAACAACCTATAAGCCTTACAAAGAAGCCTAAATAAGCATACCAACAGTGGTGCGCACCAAACAGGATTGTATGAAAACTCACACAAACACATAGCAAACTACATTTAGATTCTTATTTAATGTTTAACAACCTATAAGCCTTACAAAGAAGCCTAAATAAGCATACCAACAGTGGTGCGCACCAAACAGGATTGTATGAAAACTCACACAAACACATAGCAAACTACTTTTACATTCTTATTTTATGTTTAACAACCTATAAGCCTTAGAAAGAAGCCTAAATAAGCATACCAACAGTGGTGCGCACCAAACAGGATTGTATGAAAACTCACACAAACACATACCAAAGTACATTTAGATACTTATTTTATGTTTAACAATCTATAAGCCTTAGAAAAAGGCCTAAATAAGCATACCAAAAGTGGTGGACACCAAACGGGATTGTAGAAAAACAAAGAAATAATGTCATTTTTTACTTCATACAAATACATTAAAATAATATTACATTTTCATTTTTATTTTATATCAGATACTGCGTCAAGAACATCGGACCAGGAGTTTCAACTGAGGACCACACCAGCGGACGAGGACTTTCAACAGAGGACCAGACCATTGGACGAGGACTTTCAACACAGGACCAGACCATCAGACGAAGGCTTTCAACACAGGACCAACAAAGATTCTGCTTCAAATCAAACTTCAACCAAGGTACAGTATAACAAGTAAAAAAAGAGAAAAATTAATTAATATTCTTCTTTAATGTTTAACCACCTATAAGCCTTAGAAAATAGCCTACAGAAGCATACCAAAATTGTGGCGCACCAAAAAGGATTGTAGAAAAACACAGAAATAATGCCATTTTTTCATTCATACAAAGACATTCAAATAACATAACATTTTCATTTTTATTTTATAACAGATACTGCGTCAAGAACATCGGAACAGGAGTTGGAACTGAGGACCACACCAGAGGACGAGGACTTTCAACAGAGGACTACACCATCGGACGAGGACTTTCAACACAGGACCAGACCATCGGACGAAGGCTTTCAACACAGGACCAACAAAGAATTTTGCTTGAAATCAAACTTCAACCAAGGTACAGTATAAAAAGTAATATCTATCATCTATCTCTTATTTGTCTTTTAGGGCCAATAATCTTTAACAATAAATACAAACTTCAATGTAAACTTAAAAAATAAATTGGCATAGTCCAAAAAAGTCTAAAAACACAGAATCTATATAATTTGTCATTGTAACATTCCAGTACTAAACCCTAATTTAATTGCCATTTGACAAATTGAATAGTGCTGTAAATAAGGACATAACATCTTTTTTAAAATACCTTTTTAGTTACTGAAACACTTGCTTTTGGATACATGTTTAATAAATAAAAATGTCTTTAAATAATTATCTCATGCCCTTATTTAGACTTTTATTCAATTGAACGCATTGAAATTGATTAACTATAAAATGTTAACACACTATTGATAACTATATGTCATGAAAAACAACTTAACATCTCAAAATAAACTAATGGTACATTATTTTATTTTTACAGATTAACATGGCTGATAATGAGAGTAAACAAGAAAAGAAAAGACGCCAAGCTAGAGAACGACGACAGAGAGCAGACAGCCAGCAGACACCGGAGAAGAAGGAAATTCGACGAGAAAAAGAACGCAAAAGAATTGCAAGCAAAAGACTGTCACTTGCAGAAATTAAAGATATGTCAAAAAAAACTACAAAGAAAATAAAGCATTTACAACCTGTTGCTCAAACATCAGATGACATTTTGCCAGAAAAAAGACAAGAGATACCAAAAAAAGCAACAAAGAAAACAAAGCATTTACAACCGTTTCATGAAACATTAGATGACATTTTACCTCAAACAATACAACATATACCAAGAAAAGCAACGAAAAAAACAAAACATTTAGAACCTGTTGTTGAAACATTATATGACATTTCACCTGATGAATATGAAAGGCAAAATCCTATATGCTTTGCAAATTGTCCTCTACTCAAGTCTTTAGCAGTAGAGGTTCATAGTTGTGGGGACATGACTACTCAATGTCAGTTTTGTGAGGCTTATTATTTTAAACAGGAGAGACCCAGAGATGGACAATTTATTAGTTGTTGTCAAAAAGGCAAGTTCAAACTTCCAGAAAGGAAAGAATTTCCAATTTATTTACAAAATATTATGACTGAACCTACTTTTCCAAACTACAAAAATTTTAAGACAAACATAAGATCCTACAATAGTGCCATATCCTTTGCATCCATGGGGGCAACATTAGCTGCTAATGTACCAGGACATGGTCCTTACTGTTTTAAAGTCCAAGGACAAATTTATCATCGGACTTCACATTTACATCCAGAGGAAGGAAATAAAAGAAAATTCGCTCAACTATATGTCCTAGATACAATGGAAGCTGTTGACCAACGTATGCAGATGGAAGAAAATAAAAAATGCTTACCCACTGTTTTCATAGAGCTAAATAACATTATGGACAACAATCCCTACAGTAAAGCTTATAAAAAATTGGCAGAAGTAGAAAATGAACAACTACTTCATTCACAAACACATCAATTACCAATGCCGAAGGTTAATATGGTGCTTAAAAGAGACAGACATACTGATAAACGTCGTTATAACTTGCCAACAACAAATGAGGTTGCAATGGTGTTTCACAATGATGAAGGAGAACCACCATTTCAAAGAGACATACGAATATATCCTAGAAATGAGGACCAACCGTTTATTAATATGAGTATCTTAAGTCCAAATTTAGATCCAATGACATATCCCATCTTTTTCCCACATGGAGAAGCAGGTTGGCAACCAAAATTAACTCTTCCCAGTTACCCAAATGCTAAAGCCAGAATCCGAAATAATGTTTCTATGCTTGAATTTAAAGTAGCTCAAATTGCCATTCGCAATGTATTTAATCCAATTTTATGTGGTGGGAAACTAACACAACAATGGATTATTGATTCATATTTGCAAGTTGAGGCAAATAATTTAAACTTTATCAAATATCAACAAGATAAACTCCGTGTAGAACAATATTCTGGACTCATGGACTATGTTGCTGACGTGGCTACAAGCAGAGACATGACAGCTGGCAAAGCCATCATTTTACCATCTTCCTTTCAAGGATCTCCTCGGAATATGAGAGAAAGATACAATGATGCTATGGCTATTGTGACAAAATTTGGCAAACCCGATTTATTTGTGACATTTACATGTAATCCACAATGGCCAGAAATTACACTAAATCTACTTCTTGGACAAACTGCTTCAGATCGACCAGATTTAGTAGCCAGAGTTTTTAAGATTAAATTAAATGAATTAATACGTGACTTCACTATAAATCAGTTATTTGGCAAATGTCTTGCTTATGTATATACCATTGAATTTCAAAAAAGAGGCCTTCCACATGCACATCTTCTAATAATACTTCAAGAAAAAGATAAATTAGATACTTCAGACAAAGTGGATGCAGTCATTGTTGCTGAACTACCAGATCCAGAACTATATGGTAGACTATATGAGATTGTTACTCATCGCATGATTCATGGACCCTGTGGTGACCTTAATCCACAATCACCATGTATGGAAAATAATAAATGTTCCAAAGAATTTCCCAAAGATTATAGAGACAAAACCTATGCCAATTGTGATGGATATCCACTTTATAAAAGAAGAGAAGGAGATAGTGCCATTATTCGTGGGAAAAAAGTGGACAATAGATATGTAGTACCCTACAATCCACATTTACTCATGAAGTACAACGCCCACATCAACGTAGAAGCCTGCACTTCCATCAAATCCATTAAATATGTCTACAAATATATTTACAAAGGTTACGATGCAGCTACTGTAGTCGTCAAAAGTGCAGACAACCCTGAAAGTAGTGAGTTAGTACATGATGAACTTGCATCTCATGTAGATGCTCGCTATGTCAGTGCGCCAGAAGCTATGTGGCGGCTTTTAAAATTTGAAATGCATGATAGATCACATGCAGTATATAGGTTAGCAGTACATTTGCCACAACGACATTTAGTCTATTTCCATGCTGGAAATGAAATGAATGCATTGGCCCAAAGTGAAGATCGTCACACTACACTAACTGCATGGTTTGCATTAAATTCCACTGATGCTGAAGCAACACAATACTTATATATTGAAATTCCATATCACTATGTTTTTGTGAATGGATTATGGAGACCAAGAAAAACCAGAGGCAATAAAATTATTCCAAGAATTTACACAGTCAGTCCAAGAGATGTTGAACGTTTTTGCTTACGGATATTACTTTTAAATGTTCCTGGAGCACAAAGTTTTGAACACTTAAGAACTGTTAATGACATTGTATATGAATCCTTCCATTTAGCTGCAAGACATAGAAACTTACTCGCTGATGATACAGAGTGGGAAAGATGCTTAGAAGAAGCAGCACAATGTCAAATGCCACGACAGATGAGAGAACAATTTGCTTTTATTTGTATCTTCTCAAATGCTCCAAATGCATTAGCTTTGTGGGAGACTTTTAAAAGTAATATGGCTGAAGACTTTATGCGACGATACAATGAACCCATTGCACACTTAAAAGCGTTAATGGAAATCCAAGAAGTCTTTTTAACTCATGGATTAAGTTGTGCAAGTTTTAATTTGCCTGATCCAGGTCTTATAGATGACATTAACTTTGAAGACTATGACATTCAACTACAAGCAGAAAGAACAGAAGAAAGACTTGCAACTTTAAATACACTACAATTGCAAGCATTTCATGCCATTAAAAATGCTATAGATGATGACATGGTGACAGAGCGTTATTTCTATCTTGATGGACCTGGCGGATCAGGAAAAACATATTTGTACAATTTATTAATGAGTTCAGTACGAGCACAAGGAAAAATAGCAATGGCGTTTGCCACTACTGGAATTGCTGCACTTTTATTAGAAGGTGGAAGAACTGTTCATAGTGGATTTAAACTGCCAGTGCCTATTTTAGAAAATTCTGTGTCAGATATTCGCATGACATCCTTACAAGCAAAGAAATTGAAGAAATGTAAATTAATTATAATAGATGAGGCCACAATGATGTCATGCTATGCCCTCCAATGTATTGAACGTTTGCTTCGTGAAGTCATGGATAATATTTTTCCATTTGGTGGAAAGGTAATGTTGTTGGGTGGCGATTTTAGACAAACATTACCTGTTGTTGTACATGGAAATCGAACTGACATTATCGAAACATGTATAAAGTCAAGTACAGTATGGAAACATTTTACCCATCTTCAACTGCAACAAAATATGAGATCAGAAGGCCAAACTGATTTCAATGATTGGCTTATTAAAATTGGAGAAGGCAGAACAGAAAAAATACTAAATTTACCTGACGACACTGTAGAGATCCCACCTCATATGATTTGTCAACAAGATATTATATCGGCTATATTTGAAGGGAGCATAAATAACGAAGAATATTCCGAGCTTGCCAACCAAGTCATACTGACGTGTAAAAATAAAGATGCATTAATCCTCAATAATAAAATCTTAAAAAAAATTTATGCACCACAAAGAAATTATCACAGTGCTGATTCTGTACTTGCTGATGACAATGAAAGTCAGGCTAACTTTTCCACTGAATTCATAAACTCTTTAACTCCTTCTGGAATGCCACCACATATTTTGCAGCTAAAGAAAGGTGCAATTATCATGTTACTGCGAAATATGAATCCCAAAAAAGGCCTATGCAATGGCACAAGATTAATTGTTCAACAATTAAAGGACCATTTTATAGATGCTGAAATTTTAACTGGGACCCATAGAGGAGAGAGAGTTTTCATACCAAGAATAGATTTAGCACCAAGTGAAAGTAGTCTCCCTTTTATACTTCAAAGAAGACAATTTCCCATTATTATGGCATTTGCCATGACCATTAATAAATCACAAGGTCAAACTTTCAAATCTGTGGGTATTTTCTTGGAAGAACCAGTTTTTGCACATGGTCAATTGTACGTTGCGTTGTCAAGGTGCAAAAATCCACAGGCAATTAAAGTTTACATTGAAAACAATGAAAGTCAAGGTGATTTATTAGAAGATGGACGTATTTTTACTAAAAACATTGTCTACTATGAAGTACTATAACTTTGAAGGATACTAATTAAAGGTGCCAAGATTTTTTAAAAGCATTGCAAAATACATAACAATTGGTTGTTTAATTCAGTCATAATTAATGGAAGTCATGTTTATGAATGATTCGCCTCACAAAATACTTGCCTTGCATTGTTAGTAAAAATTATGTTAAAATGTTAAGTCACTATGTTAATGTTTCTAATGTTACAAGTTTAAAAAATATATTTTGAAGTTATTTCATTCAACATATTACAAAGTGGATGTTAAGAGGTCAAGCACCTTTTAAGTCACAATGTAAATATTGTCTGTTATCTTAAGATTACTACCTACATTAATGTTTATCGCCAATTTATGTGCTCAGTAATAAATTAGTTTAATTACGTACGTTTTAAGAAGAGTTTGACTGTATGCCTTCCTCTACATTCAATGTATATTCAAGTTAACAATTATTGTGATAGAAATTGAATTTTAATACTGATTAATTTAAATGTCAATTGTTTTTACATTCAAATGTTAATACTTTTAATAAAAAATTACTTTACAAAATGTATTCACTATGTTCCTGTTTATAATGTTCAAAATTATACCAATGTTTTGTCAACTTCTAAACTTACATAAAAAATAAAGTTCAAGTTTAAAAATATATACTTTGATGGTTATTGCTTACATATATTTTAAACTTCATGTTAAAATTTGCAACGTTTAAAAAAGGCTTTTTACTTTTGGCTTTCCTATTCATTCAATGTATATTCAAGTTAACAATTCTTCAGATACTAATTACATTTTAAAAAACCATTACATCAACATTTTACAAAAATACACGTTCATATTAAAATACTTACAAGTGTCAAAAATATATGTTAATAACTAAACAACTTGACAAACATATACATAACATTGCCGTCATTTTTTGACGGGCAAGTCGCTAGTGAGCAATAATATTGTACCAAGATAGCAATGCAGCTCCTTATTAATAGAACAAGGTATTGATTATGAGCATAAATACAGTTCCAGGTTGTTAATACTCCATGTTGTGGCTGGTCCATGGGGTTAACTAACAGAATGTTGTGATGTCATCAGTAACTGTGGTCAGTTTTGCTCCAGACTTGATAAAGTGAGGTGCAGATATTCAGTTATACAAGAAGCATGTCTCAAGGTGTCCCGGATCTTAAGAAAAGTAAATGTGATAATGGTACAGATTAACCCTTTATATTCTGTATTTACACCCCAGGGACATGTTATGTGTTATTATGTCTTCTTACAGTAAGTTCCCAGGATATATATGTATGCACCGCATCATTACTTCCATCTTTATATGGTACCATAATATTACCTGGGAACTCATTGTCACAATGTAACAAACTGTAACATCTTCATCTATCAGTATTTGGGATTTTAGTATAAATATCCCATCATTATCCACTTTCTTACAGGTAAGGATTGTTACACATACCATGTTGGAATCACACCGCTGCGCTGCTGATACCGCGTGCTTTAGTCCCCCCCCCCCCCCCTGCCCCCGGGTGTTTATCTGTAACCTGTGCTGTGTAGAATTACATATTATATTTGTCTTTATCACACATTGTCAGAACTATTAATATAAATGATAATGAGTTACTTTTCTTATTATAACATCAATGTGACAGCTCATCGGGTATATAAGGACCATAACTCATACAAGAGGCAGAACATCAGATCAAGACAGATAAGAAGAGATTACAGAGACCTTCACTACTGGTAAGAAACACGTCTTATTTATCAAGTTTTGGTCTAGATCCACAAGTCCAGGCCTAGGGCACCACAAACCCTTTATACACCCAGGCTGCGTGCACGTGCTTTACTGAGTGGGATAACTATCATATATTTGTGATTAATCTCCTGTAACTTTATCTTTATTTACAGAATAAAATGCATTTCCAGTACCTCATTTCCGTGGTCTTTTTGATAACATCAGGATATATAGAAAGGTAAGAATAATCCGGCTACTAAGTGTGTTGTCCCGTATCTCTTGCTGTCTGGCTGCTGCCTTTTGGATACAAGATGCAGTGATGGCTTCACCTGGGTAGAGAGACTTATAGTGAGCTGAGAAAGTGCCAAGGACCCTATAGCATTAAGATAAGTGACACATTGGGGCCTCGGGCTTCTGGCTCCCACCCTTGTCTTAGAGGGATAAAGATTTGTGAGAATGTAATACAAAGAAGACTTTGATAAATAAGAGTCCAAGTCCTAGAAGATGATCCATGATGGACCTCTGGGTATCCAATTAAACAGGTACCTATGGAAGATTTTATCTACTACAGATCTGCACTTTCCATCATTTTCAGTCATTTTAGGGAACTAAATCATTTTATTCTATTTATTTTCCTATTTTGACACATTTATTTGAAGACAGTCAGTATATATCACTCTTCTTATCCCATTGTGAGCCGGCGCTGTTATACTGGTATGTTTTAGATTTGAGTTATTGGTCAGACATCTTGATCCTTAATAGATTTTCTTATTTATAGATTTTACAATTCTCATATCTGTCTAAAATGTCACTGGTGAGGGCGGGTACTGTGGAGACTGTCTCTGTCTGTCTCTCTTTATCTCTTTGTCTCTCTCCCTCTCTGTCTGTCTCTTGCTCTCCCTCTCTGTCTGTCTCTTGCTCTCCCTCTCTCTGTCTGTCTCTCGCTCTCCCTCTCTCTGTCTCTCTCTCGCTCTCCCTCTCTGTCTGTCTCTTGCTCTCCCTCTCTCTGTCTGTCTCTCACTCTCCCTCTCTGTCTGTCTCTCTCTCTCCCTCTCTCTGTCTGTCTCTCACTCTCCCTCTCTGTCTGTCTCTCTCTCTCCCTCTCTCTGCCTGTCTCTCACTCTCCCTCTCTCTGTCTGTATCTCACTCTCCCTCTCTCTCTGTCTCTCGCTCTCCCTCTCTCTCTGTCTGTCTCTCGCTCTCCCTCTCTTCGTCTCTCTCTCGCTCTCCCTCTCTGTCTGTCTCTTGCTCTCCCTCTCTCTGTCTGTCTCTCACTCTCCCTCTCTGTCTGTCTCTCTCTCTCCCTCTCTCTGCCTGTCTCTCACTCTCCCTCTCTCTGTCTGTATCTCACTCTCCCTCTCTCTCTGTCTCTCGCTCTCCCTCTCTCTCTGTCTGTCTCTCGCTCTCCCTCTCTTCGTCTCTCTCTCGCTCTCCCTCTGTCTCTCTCTCGCTCTCCCTCTCTCTGTCTCTCTCTCGCTCTCCCTCTCTCTGTCTGTCTCTCTCGCTCTCCCTCTCTCTTTCTTTGTCTCTCTCTCTCTCTCCCTCTCTCTGTCTGTCTCTCACTCTCCCTCTCTGTCTGTCTCTCTCTCTCCCTCTCTCTGCCTGTCTCTCACACTCCCTCTCTCTGTCTGTATCTCACTCTCCCTCTCTGTCTGTCTCTTGCTCTCCCTCTCTCTGTCTGTCTCTCGCTCTCCCTCTCTCTGTCTCTCTCTCGCTCTCCCTCTCTGTCTGTCTCTTGCTCTCCCTCTCTCTGTCTGTCTCTCACTCTCCCTCTCTGTCTGTCTCTCTCTCTCCCTCTCTCTGCCTGTCTCTCACTCTCCCTCTCTCTGTCTGTATCTCACTCTCCCTCTCTCTCTGTCTCTCGCTCTCCCTCTCTCTCTGTCTGTCTCTCGCTCTCCCTCTCTTCGTCTATCTCTCGCTCTCCCTCTCTCTGTCTCTCTCTCGCTCTCCCTCTCTCTGTCTCTCTCTCGCTCTCCCTCTCTCTGTCTGTCTCTCTCGCTCTCCCTCTCTCTTTCTTTGTCTCTCTCTCGCTCTCCCTCTCTCGGTCTTTCTCTCGCTCTCCCTCTCTCTGTTTCTCTCTCGCTCTCCCTCTCTCTGTCTGTCTCTCTCGCTCTCCCTTTCTCTCTGTCTGTCTCTCGCTCTCCCTCTCTCTGTCTCTCTCTCGCTCTCCCTCTCTCTGTCTGTCTCTCTCGCTCTCCCTCTCTCTCTGTCTGTCTCTCGCTCTCCCTCTCTCTCTGTCTGTCTCTCCCTCTCCCTCTCTCTGTCTGTCTCTCTCTCTCCCTCTCTCTGTCTGTTTCTCGCTCTCCCTCTCTCTCTGTCTGTCTCTCTCCCTCCTTCTCTCTGTCTGTTTCTCGCTCTCCCTCTCTCTCTGTCTCTCTCTCCCTCTCTCTGTCTCTCTCTCGCTCTCCCTCTCTCTGTCTCTCTCTCGCTCTCCCTCTCTCTGTCTGTCTCTCTCGCTCTCACTCTCTCTCTGTCTGTCTCTCGCTCTCGCTCTCTCTCTGTCTGTCTCTCACTCTCCCTCTCTCTGTCTGTCTCTCCCTCTCTCTGTCTGTTTCTCGCTCTCCCTCTCTCTCTGTCTGTCTCTCCCTCTCCCTCTCTCTGTCTCTCTCTCGCTTTCCCTCTCTTTGTCTGTCTCTCTCGCTCTCCCTCTCTCTGTCTGTCTCTCTCGCTCTCCCTTTCTCTCTGTCTGTCTCTCGCTCTCCCTCTCTCTCTGTCTGTCTCTCACTCTCCCTCTCTCTGTCTGTCTCTCTCTCCCTCTCTCTGTCTGTTTCTCGCTCTCCCTCTCTCTCTGTCTGTCTCTCCCTCTCCCTCTCTCTGTCTGTCTCTCCCTCTCCCTCTCTCTGTCTGTCTCTCTCTTTCCCTCTCTCTCTGTCTGTCTCTCGCTCTCCCTCTCTCTCTGTCTGTCTCTCGCTCTCCCTCTCTCTCTGTCTGTCTCTCGCTCTCCCTCTCTCTCTGTCTGTCTCTCGCTCTCCCTCTCTCTCTGTCTGTCTCTCGCTCTCCCTCTCTCTCTGTCTGTCTCTCGCTCTCCCTCTCTCTCTGTCTGTCTCTCACTCTCCCTCTCTCTCTTTCTGTCTCTCGCTCTCCCTCTCTGTCTCCCTTTCTCTCCCTTCTCTCTCTCTGTCTCTCTCTGTGTCTGTGTCTCTGTCTCTCGCTCTCCCTCTCTCTCTGTCTGTCTCTCGCTCTCCCTCTCTCTCTGTCTGTCTCTCACTCTCCCTCTCTCTCTGTCTGTCTCTCGCTCTCCCTCTCTCTCTGTCTGTCTCTCGCTCTCCCTCTCTCTCTGTCTGTCTCTCACTCTCCATCTCTCTCTGTCTGTCTCTCACTCTCCCTCTCTCTCTGTCTGTCTCTCACTCTCCCTCTCTCTCTGTCTGTCTTTCACTCTCCCTCTCTCTCTGTCTGTCTCTCGCTCTCCCTCTCTGTCTGTCTGTCTCTCACTCTCCCTCTCTCTCTGTCTGTCTCTCGCTCTCCCTCTCTCTGTCTGTCTCTCGCTCCCCCTCTCTCTCGCTCTCCCTCTCTCTCTGTCTGTCTCTCGCTCTCCCTCTCTCTCTGTCTGTCTCTCGCTCTCCCTCTCTCTCTGTCTGTCTCTCACTCTCACTCTCTCTGTCTGTCTCTCACTCTCACTCTCTCTGTCTGTCTCTCGCTCTCCCTCTCTCTCTGTCTGTCTCTCGCTCTCCCTCTCTCTCTGTCTGTCTCTCGCTCTCCCTCTCTCTCTGTCTGTCTCTCGCTCTCCCTCTCTCTCTGTCTGTCTCTCGCTCTCCCTCTCTCTCTGTCTGTCTCTCACTCTCCCTCTCTCTCTTTCTGTCTCTCGCTCTCCCTCTCTGTCTCCCTTTCTCTCCCTTCTCTCTCTCTGTCTGTCTCTCACTCTCCCTCTCTCTCTTTCTGTCTCTCGCTCTCCCTCTCTGTCTCCCTTTCTCTCCCTTCTCTCTCTCTGTCTCTCTCTGTGTCTGTGTCTCTGTCTCTCACTCTCCCTCTCTCTCTGTCTGTCTCTCGCTCTCCCTCTCTCTCTGTCTGTCTCTCACTCTCCCTCTCTCTCTGTCTGTCTCTCGCTCTCCCTCTCTCTCTGTCTGTCTCTCGCTCTCCCTCTATGTCTCCCTTTCTCTCCCTTCTCTCTCTCTCTGTCTCTCTCTGTGTCTGTGTCTCTGTCTCTCACTCTCCCTCTCTCTCTGTCTATCTCTCGCTCTCCCTCTCTCTCTGTCTGTCTCTCTCTCTCCCTCTCTCTCTGTCTGTCTCTCACTCTCCCTCTCTCTCTGTCTGTCTCTCGCTCTCCCTCTCTCTCTGTCTGTCTCTCGCTCTCCCTCTCTCTCTGTCTGTCTCTCACTCTCCATCTCTCTCTGTCTGTCTCTCACTCTCCCTCTCTCTCTGTCTGTCTCTCACTCTCCCTCTCTCTCTGTCTGTCTTTCACTCTCCCTCTCTCTCTGTCTGTCTCTCGCTCTCCCTCTCTGTCTGTCTGTCTCTCACTCTCCCTCTCTCTCTGTCTGTCTCTCGCTCTCCCTCTCTCTGTCTGTCTCTCGCTCTCCCTCTCTCTCGCTCTCCCTCTCTGTCTGTCTCTCGCTCTCCCTCTCTCTCTGTCTGTCTCTCGCTCTCCCTCTCTCTCTGTCTGTCTCTCACTCTCACTCTCTCTGTCTGTCTCTCACTCTCACTCTCTCTGTCTGTCTCTCGCTCTCCCTCTCTCTCTGTCTGTCTCTCGCTCTCCCTCTCTCTCTGTCTGTCTCTCGCTCTCCCTCTCTCTCTGTCTGTCTCTCGCTCTCCCTCTCTCTCTGTCTGTCCCTCGCTCTCCCTCTCTCTCTGTCTGTCTCTCACTCTCCCTTTCTCTCTGTCTGTCTCTCTCTCTCCCTCTCTGTCTGTCTCTCGCTCTCCCTCTCTCTGTCTCTCTCTCTCTCGCTCTCCCTCCCTCTCTGTCTGTCTCTCGCTCTCCCTCCCTCTCTGTCTGTCTCTCGCTCTCCCTCCCTCTCTGTCTGTCTCTCGCTCTCCCTCTCTCTCTGTCTGTCTCTCGCTCTCCCTCTCTCTCTGTCTCTCTCTCGCTCTCCCTCTCTCTGTCTCTCTCTCTCTCGCTCTCCCTCCCTCTCTGTCTGTCTCTCGCTCTCCCTCTCTCTCTGTCTGTCTCTCGCTCTCCCCCCCTCTCTGTCTGTCTCTCGCTCTCCCTCTCTCTCTGTCTGTCTCTCGCTCTCCCTCTCTCTCTGTCTGTCTCTCACTCTCCCTGTCTCTCTGTCTGTCTCTCGCTTTCCCTCTTTCTCTGGCTGTCTCTCACTCTCACTCTCTCTCTGTCTGTCTCTCGCTCTCACTCTCTCTGTCTGTCTCTCACTCTCACTCTCTCTGTCTGTCTCTCACTCTCCCTCTCTCTCTAGCTGTCTCTCGCTCTCCCTCTCTCTCGCTCTCCCTCTCTCTCTGTCTGTCCCTCGGTCTCTCTCCCTCTCTGTCTGTCTCTCACTCTCCCTCTCTCTCTGTCTGTCTCTCACTCTCACTCTCTCTGTCTGTCTCTCATTCTTACTCTCTCTGTCTGTCTCTCACTCTCACTCTCTCTGTCTGTCTCTCACTCTCCCTCTCTCTCTGTCTGTCTCTCTCTGTGTCTGTGTCTCTGTCTCTCGCTCTCCCTCTCTCTCTGTCTGTCTCTCACTCTCACTCTCTCTGTCTGTCTCTCATTCTTACTCTCTCTGTCTGTCTCTCACTCTCACTCTCTCTGTCTGTCTCTCACTCTCACTCTCTCTGTCTGTCTCTCATTCTTACTCTCTCTGTCTGTCTCTCACTCTCACTCTCTCTGTCTGTCTCTCACTCTCCCTCTCTCTCTGTCTGTCTCTCTCTGTGTCTGTGTCTCTGTCTCTCACTCTCCCTCTCTCTCTGTCTGTCTCTCGCTCTCCCTCTCTCTCTGTCTTTCTCTCGCTCTCCCTCTCTCTCTGTCTGTCTCTCGCTTTCCCTCTCTGTCTCCCTTTCTCTCCCTTCTCTCTCTCTGTCTCTCTCTGTGTCTGTGTCTCTGTCTCTCACTCTCCCTCTCTCTCTGTCTGTCTCTCGCTCTCCCTCTCTCTGTCTGTCTCACGCTCTCCCTCTCTCTCTGTCTGTCTCTCGCTCTCCCTCTCTCTCTGTCTGTCTCTCGCTCTCCCTCTCTGTCTCCCTTTCTCTCCCTTCTCTCTCTCTCACTCTCTCTCTGTCTGTCTCTCGCTCTCACTCTCTCTGTCTGTCTCTCACTCTCACTCTCTCTGTCTGTCTCTCACTCTCCCTCTCTCTCTAGCTGTCTCTCGCTCTCCCTCTCTCTCGCTCTCCCTCTCTCTCTGTCTGTCTCTCGGTCTCTCTCTCTCTCTGTCTGTCTCTCACTCTCCCTCTCTCTCTGTCTGTCTCTCGCTCTCACTCTCTCTGTCTGTCTCTCGCTCTCACTCTCTCTGTCTGTCTCTCACTCTCACTCTCTATGTCTGTCTCTCACTCTCACTCTCTCTGTCTGTCTCTCATTCTTACTCTCTCTGTCTGTCTCTCACTCTCACTCTCTCTGTCTGTCTCTCACTCTACCTCTCTCTCTGTCTGTCTCTCTCTGTGTCTGTGTCTCTGTCTCTCGCTCTCCCTCTCTCTCTGTCTGTCTCTCGCTCTCCCTCTCTCTCTGTCTGTCTCTCGCTTTCCCTCTCTGTCTCCCTTTCTCTCCCTTCTCTCTCTCTGTCTCTCTCTGTGTCTGTGTCTCTGTCTCTCACTCTCCCTCTCTCTCTGTCTGTCTCTCGCTCTCCCTCTCTCTGTCTGTCTCACGCTCTCCCTCTCTCTCTGTCTGTCTCTGGCTCTCCCTCTCTCTCTGTCTGTCTCTCGCTCTCCCTCTCTCTCTGTCTGTCTCTCGCTCTTCCTCTCTCTCTGTCTGTCTCTCGCTCTCCCTCTCTCTCTGTCTGTCTCTCTCTCTCTCTCTGTCTGTCTCTCACTCTCCCTCTCTCTCTGTCTGTCTCTCGCTCTCCCTCTCTGTCTCCCTTTCTCTCCCTTCTCTCTCTCTGTCTCTCTCTGTGTCTGTGTCTCTGTCTCTCACTCTCCCTCTCTCTCTGTCTGTCTCTCGCTCTCCCTCTCTCTCTGTCTGTCTCTCGCTCTCCCTCTCTCTCTGTCTGTCTCTCGCTCTCCCTCTCTCTCTGTCTGTCTCTCGCTCTCCCTCTCTCTCTGTCTGTCTCTCACTCTCCCTCTCTCTCTTTCTGTCTCTCGCTCTCCCTCTCTGTCTCCCTTTCTCTCCCTCTCTCTCTGTCTGTCTCTCGCTCTCTCTCTGTCTGTCTCTCACTCTCCCTCTCTCTCTGTCTGTCTCTCGCTCTCCCTCTCTGTCTCCCTTTCTCTCCCTTCTCTCTCTCTCTGTCTCTCTCTGTGTCTGTGTCTCTGTCTCTCACTCTCCCTCTCTCTCTGTCTGTCTCTCGCTCTCCCTCTCTCTCTGTCTGTCTCTCACTCTCCCTCTCTCTCTGTCTGTCTCTCGCTCTCCCTCTATGTCTCCCTTTCTCTCCCTTCTCTCTCTCTCTGTCTCTCTCTGTGTCTGTGTCTCTGTCTCTCACTCTCCCTCTCTCTCTGTCTGTCTCTCGCTCTCCCTCTCTCTCTGTCTGTCTCTCGCTCTCCCTCTCTCTCTGTCTGTCTCTCGCTCTCCCTCTCTCTCTGTCTGTCTCTCGCTCTCCCTCTCTCTGTCTCTCTCTCTCTCGCTCTCCCTCCCTCTCTGTCTGTCTCTCGCTCTCCCTCTCTCTCTGTCTGTCTCTCGCTCTCCCCCCCCCCCTCTGTCTGTCTCTCGCTCTCCCTCTCTCTCTGTCTGTCTCTCGCTCTCCCTCTCTCTCTGTCTGTCTCTCACTCTCCCTGTCTCTCTGTCTGTCTCTCGCTCTCCCTCTTTCTCTGTCTGTCTCTCACTCTTACTCTCTCTCTGTCTGTCTCTCGCTCTCACTCTCTCTGTCTGTCTCTCACTCTCACTCTCTCTGTCTGTCTCTCACTCTCCCTCTCTCTCTAGCTGTCTCTCGCTCTCCCTCTCTCTCGCTCTCCCTCTCTCTCTGTCTGTCTCTCGGTCTCTCTCTCTCTCTGTCTGTCTCTCACTCTCCCTCTCTCTCTGTCTGTCTCTCGCTCTCACTCTCTCTGTCTGTCTCTCACTCTCACTCTCTCTGTCTGTCTCTCACTCTCACTCTCTCTGTCTGTCTCTCATTCTTACTCTCTCTGTCTGTCTCTCACTCTCACTCTCTCTGTCTGTCTCTCACTCTCCCTCTCTCTCTGTCTGTCTCTCTCTGTGTCTGTGTCTCTGTCTCTCGCTCTCCCTCTCTCTCTGTCTGTCTCTCGCTCTCCCTCTCTCTCTGTCTGTCTCTCGCTCTCCCTCTCTCTCTGTCTGTCTCTCGCTTTCCCTCTCTGTCTCCCTTTCTCTCCCTTCTCTCTCTCTGTCTATCTCTGTGTCTGTGTCTCTGTCTCTCACTCTCCCTCTCTCTCTGTCTGTCTCTCGCTCTCCCTCTCTCTGTCTGTCTCACGCTCTCCCTCTCTCTCTGTCTGTCTCTCGCTCTCCCTCTCTCTCTGTCTGTCTCTCACTCTCCCTCTCTCTCTGTCTGTCTCTCGCTCTCCCTCTCATTCTCCCTTTCTCTCCCTTCTCTCTCTCTCACTCTCTCTCTGTCTGTCTCTCGCTCTCACTCTCTCTGTCTGTCTCTCACTCTCACTCTCTCTGTCTGTCTCTCACTCTCCCTCTCTCTCTAGCTGTCTCTTGCTCTCCCTCTCTCTCGCTCTCCCTCTCTCTCTGTCTGTCTCTCGGTCTCTCTCTCTGTCTGTCTCTCACTCTCCCTCTCTCTCTGTCTGTCTCTCGCTCTCACTCTCTCTGTCTGTCTCTCACTCTCACTCTCTCTGTCTGTCTCTCACTCTCACTCTCTCTGTCTGTCTCTCATTCTTACTCTCTCTGTCTGTCTCTCACTCTCACTCTCTCTGTCTGTCTCTCACTCTCCCTCTCTCTCTGTCTGTCTCTCTCTGTGTCTGTGTCTCTGTCTCTCGCTCTCCCTCTCTCTCTGTCTGTCTCTCGCTCTCCCTCTCTCTCTGTCTGTCTCTCGCTCTCCCTCTCTCTCTGTCTGTCTCTCGCTTTCCCTCTCTGTCTCCCTTTCTCTCCCTTCTCTCTCTCTGTCTCTCTCTGTGTCTGTGTCTCTGTCTCTCACTCTCCCTCTCTCTCTGTCTGTCTCTCGCTCTCCCTCTCTCTGTCTGTCTCACGCTCTCCCTCTCTCTCTGTCTGTCTCTGGCTCTCCCTCTCTCTCTGTCTGTCTCTCACTCTCCCTCTCTCTCTGTCTGTCTCTCACTCTCCCTCTCTGTCTCCCTTTCTCTCCCTTCTCTCTCTCTCACTCTCTCTCTGTCTGTCTCTCGCTCTCACTCTCTCTGTCTGTCTCTCACTCTCACTCTCTCTGTCTGTCTCTCACTCTCCCTCTCTCTCTAGCTGTCTCTTGCTCTCCCTCTCTCTCGCTCTCCCTCTCTCTCTGTCTGTCTCTCGGTCTCTCTCTCTGTCTGTCTCTCACTCTCCCTCTCTCTCTGTCTGTCTCTCGCTCTCACTCTCTCTGTCTGTCTCTCACTCTCACTCTCTCTGTCTGTCTCTCACTCTCACTCTCTCTGTCTGTCTCTCATTCTTACTCTGTCTGTCTCTCACTCTCACTCTCTCTGTCTGTCTCTCACTCTCCCTCTCTCTCTGTCTGTCTCTCTCTGTGTCTGTGTCTCTGTCTCTCGCTCTCCCTCTCTCTCTGTCTGTCTCTCGCTCTCCCCCCCTCTCTGTCTGTCTCTCGCTCTCCCTCTCTCTCTGTCTGTCTCTCGCTCTCCCTCTCTCGGTCTGTCTCTCACTCTCCCTGTCTCTCTGTCTGTCTCTCGCTCTCCCTCTTTCTCTGTCTGTCTCTCACTCTTACTCTCTCTCTGTCTGTCTCTCGCTCTCACTCTCTCTGTCTGTCTCTCACTCTCACTCTCTCTGTCTGTCTCTCACTCTCCCTCTCTCTCTAGCTGTCTCTCGCTCTCCCTCTCTCTCGCTCTCCCTCTCTCTCTGTCTGTCTCTCGGTCTCTCTCTCTCTCTGTCTGTCTCTCACTCTCCCTCTCTCTCTGTCTGTCTCTCGCTCTCACTCTCTCTGTCTGTCTCTCACTCTCACTCTCTCTGTCTGTCTCTCACTCTCACTCTCTCTGTCTGTCTCTCATTCTTACTCTCTCTGTCTGTCTCTCACTCTCACTCTCTCTGTCTGTCTCTCACTCTCCCTCTCTCTCTGTCTGTCTCTCTCTGTGTCTGTGTCTCTGTCTCTCACTCTCCCTCTCTCTCTGTCTGTCTCTCGCTCTCCCTCTCTCTGTCTCTCTCACGCTCTCCCTCTCTCTCTGTCTGTCTCTCACTCTCCCTCTCTCTCTGTCTGTCTCTCTCTGTGTCTGTGTCTCTGTCTCTCACTCTCCCTCTCTCTCTGTCTGTCTCTCGCTCTCCCTCTCTCTGTCTCTCTCACGCTCTCCCTCTCTCTCTGTCTGTCTCTCACTCTCCCTCTCTCTCTGTCTGTCTCTCGCTTTCCCTCTCTGTCTCCCTTTCTCTCCCTTCTCTCTCTCTGTCTCTCTCTGTGTCTGTGTCTCTGTCTCTCACTCTCCCTCTCTCTCTGTCTGTCTCTCGCTCTCCCTCTCTCTCTGTCTGTCTCTCACTCTCCCTCTCTCTCTGTCTGTCTCTCGCTCTCCCTCTCTCTGTCTGTCTTACGCTCTCCCTCTCTCTCTGTCTGTCTCTCACTCTCCCTCTCTCTCTGTCTGTCTCTCGCTCTCCCTCTCTCTCTGTCTGTCTCTCGCTCTTCCTCTCTTTCTGTCTGTCTCTCGCTCTCCCTCTCTCTCTGTCTGTCTCTCGCTCTCTCTCTGTCTGTCTCTCACTCTCCCTCTCTCTCTGTCTGTCTCTCGCTCTACCTCTCTGTCTCCCTTTCTCTCCCTTCTCTCTCTCTCTGTCTCTCTCTGTGTCTGTGTCTCTGTCTCTCACTCTCCCTCTCTCTCTGTCTGTCTCTCGCTCTCCCTCTCTCTCTGTCTGTCTCTCGCTCTCCCTCTCTCTCTGTCTGTCTCTCGCTCTCCCTCTCTCTCTGTCTGTCTCTCACTCTCCCTCTCTCTCTTTCTGTCTCTCGCTCTCCCTCTCTGTCTCCCTTTCTCTCCCTTCTCTCTCTCTGTCTCTCTCTGTGTCTGTGTCTCTGTCTCTCACTCTCCCTCTCTCTCTCTCTCTCTGTCTCTCGGTCTCTCTCTCTCTCTCTCTGTCTGTCTCTCGCTCTCCCTCTCTCTTTGTCTGTCTCTCGCTCTCCCTCTCTCTCTCTCTGTCTGTCTTTCACTCTCCCTCTCTCTCTGTCTGTCTCTCGCTCTCCCTCTCTGTCTCCCTTTCATTCCCTTCTCTCTCTCTCTGTCTCTCTCTGTGTCTGTGTCTCTCCCTCTCCCTCTCTGTCTGTCTGTCTCTCGCTCTCCCTCTCTCTCTGCCTGTCTCTCGCTCGCCCTCTCTCTCTGTCTGTCTCTCGCTCTCCCTCTCTCTGTCTCTCTCTCGCTCTCTCTCTCTCTCTGTCTGTCTCTCGCTCTCCCTCTCTATGTCTGTCTCTCACTCTCCCTCTCTCTGTCTGTCTCTCGCTCTCCCTCTCTCTCTGTCTGTCTCTCACTCTCCCTCTCTCTCTGTCTGTCTCTCGCTCTCCCTCTCTCTCTGTCTGTCTCTCGCTCTCCCTCTCTCTCTGTCTGTCTCTCACTCTCCCTCTCTCTCTGTCTGTCTCTCACTCTCCCTCTCTCTCTGTCTGTCTCTCACTCTCCCTCTCTCTCTGTCTGTCTCTCACTCTCCCTCTCTCTCTGTCTGTCTCTCTCTCTCTCCCTCTCTTTGTCTGTCTCTCACTCTCCCTCTCTCTCTGTCTGTCTCTCGCTCTCCCTCTCTCTCTGTCTGTCTCTCGCTCTCCCTCTCTCTCTGTCTGTCTCTCGCTCTCCCTCTCTCTCTGTCTGTCTCTCGCTCTCCCTCTCCATCTGTCTGTCTCTCACTCTCCCTCTCTCTCTGTCTGTCTCTCGCTCTCCCTCTCTCTCTGTCTGTCTCTCGCTCTCCCTCTCTCTCTGTCTGTCTCTCTCTCTCCCTCTGTCTGTCTCTCGCTCTCCCTCTCTGTCTCTCTCTCTATATATATATATTTGTGTGTATAGACTTTGGATTACAAGCGCTTTCTAAAGTTGTACATCTGATTGCTAGTTGGTGGTCTCTTGTCTCCCTCTCAGTGAAGCAGCCAGTCTACAAACTCTCAGTGAAAGAGCTTCCACGGAGGAACCAACTGAAGATCATGGAGAGACGAGGAGACTGGATACTGGGCTGGGTGGTCTAGGCTTGGATCTCCCACCTTTGGTTCAAAGGGAAGCTAGAGGCATCCTGGGGGCGCTGAACAGCCTTCCTATTCTTGGTTAAGAGGGAAGTGTTAAAGCAAAATCTTCCCTTTCCTTAAACATCTTCTATAATTTGATTTGGTGCTCAGTAACTTTGCTTTTTAGGGTGGGCACATACGCTGGACAGTCAGGGTCAAAGGGTAACATTATTATAATGTGAAATTGCTGCAATTATAAAATTATCATTATCATCAGTACTAAGATGATTATTAGATGAGCCATCAATTTACCTTCTTTCTTATCAATGGGTAATTAATCTGTCTATAAATAGTAATCACAACAAAGATTTCTATCCTTTCTCTGTATGATCTGCTTTGAGAAATAAAACCATTTGCATCCATGATGTGTTTGTATTTTTATAAAATTAACAATTTACTACAAAACCCAAAATCACACGTCTTAGATGTAAATACGCAGGAAATAAACATAAAGGGAGATTTAAAATATACTACAAAACTTAAATCCTTAGACAACAAGTCACCTTGTACTCGGGATTGTCCTCCTACTACAGCCAAGTCCCACAACCTGCCCCTAGACCATGAGATGTAAATCACAGGACAATATGGAGCGAGAACAAGTCAGAGCTGAACATGGTACCACCAGTACAGTGATATACCCAGAGCTGAGCATGGTACCACCAGAACAGAGATATACCAGAGCTGAGCATGGTACAACCAGTACAGAGATATACCCAGAGCTGAGCATGGTACCACCAGAACAGAGATATACCCAGAGCTGAGCATGGTACCACCAGTACAGAGATATACCCAGAACTGAACATGATACCACCAGTACAGTGATATACCCAGAGCTGAACATGGTACCACCAGTACTGTGATATACCCAGAGCTGAACATGGTACCACCAGTACTGTGATATACCCAGAGCTGAACATGGTACCACCAGAACAGAGATATACCAGAGCTGAGCATGGTACCACCAGTACAGAGATATACCCAGAGCTGAGCATGGCACCACCAGTACAGTGATATACCCAGAGCTGAGCATGGTACCACCAGTACAGAGATATACCCAGAGCTGAGCATGGTACCACCAGAACAGAGATATACCAGAGCTGAGCATGGTACCACCAGTACAGAGATATACCCAGAGCTGAGCATGGCACCACCAGTACAGTGATATACCCAGAGCTGAGCATGGTACCACCAGAACAGAGATATACCAGAGCTGAGCATGGTACCACCAGTACAGAGATATACCCAGAGCTGAGCATGGTACCACCAGAACAGAGATATACCCAGAGCTGAGCATGGTACCACCAGAACAGAGATATACCCAGAGGTGAACATGGCACCACCAGTACAGAGATATACCCAGAGCTGAACATGGTACCACCAGTACAGTGATATACCCAGAGCTAAGCATGGCACCACCAGTACAGTGATATACCCAGAGCTGAAAATGGTACCACCAGTACAGAGATATATCCAGAGCGGAGCATGGTACCACCAGTACAGTGATATACCTAGACCTGAACATGGTACCACCAGTACAGAGATATACCCAGAGGTGAACATGGTACCACCAGAACAGAGATATACCCAAAGCTGAGCATGGCACCACCAGTACAGAGATATACCCAGAGCTGAACATGGTACCACCAGTACAGCGATATACCCAGAGCTGAGCATGGCACCACCAGTACAGAGATATACCCAGAGCTGAACATGGTACCACCAGTACAGAGATATACCCAAAGCTGAGCATGGTACCACCAGTACAGAGATATATCCAGAGCGGAGCATGGTACCACCAGTACAGAGATACACCCAGAGCTGAGCATGGTACCACCAGTACAGAGATATACCCAAAGCTGAGCATGGTACCACCAGTACAGAGATATACCCAGAGCTGAGCATGGTACCACCAGTACAGTGATATACCTAGAGCTGAACATGGTACCACCAGTACAGCGATATACCCAGAGCTGAGCATGGCACCACCAGTACAGAGATATACCCAGAGCTGAACATGGTACAACCAGAACAGAGATATAGCCAGAGCTGAGCATGGTACCACCAGAACAGAGATATACCCAGAGCTGAGCATGGTACCACCAGTACAGAGATATACCCAGAGCTGAGCATGGTACCACCAGTACAGCGATATACCCAGAGCTGAGCATGGCACCACCAGTACAGAGATATACCCAGAGCTGAACATGGTACCACCAGTACAGTGATATACCCAGAGCTGAGCATGGTACCACCAGTACAGCGATATACCCAGAGCTGAACATGGCACCACCAGTACAGTGATATACCCAGAGCTGAACATGGCACCACCAGTACAGTGATATACCCAGAGCTGAGCATGGTACCACCAGTACAGAGATATACCCAGAGCTGAGCATGGTACCACCAGTACAGCGATATACCCAGAGCTGAACATGGCACCACCAGTACAGTGATATACCCAGAGCTGAGCATGGTACCACCAGTACAGAGATATACCCAGAGCTGAACATGGTACCACCAGAACAGAGATATACCCAAAGCTGAGCATGGTACCACCAGTACAGAGATATACACAGAGCTGAACATGGTACCACCAGTACAGAGATATACCCAGAGCTGAACATGGTACCACCAGTACAGCGATATACCCAGAGCTGAGCATGGCACCACCAGTACAGAGATATACCCATAGCTGAGCATGGTACCACCAGAACAGAGATATACCCAGAGCTGAGCATGGTACCACCAGTACAGAGATATACCCAGAGCTGAACATGGTACCACCAGTACAGTGATATACCCAGACCTGAATATGGTACCACCAGTACAGTGATATACCCAGAGCTATGCATGGCACCACCAGTACAGAGATATAGCCGTAGCTGAGCATGGTACCACCAGAACAGAGATAAACCCAGAGCTGAGCATGGCACCACCAGTACAGAGATATACCCAGAGCTGAACATGGTACCACCAGTCCAGAGATACACCCAGAGCTGAGCATGGTACCACCAGTACATAGATATACCCAGAGCTGAGCATGGTACCACCAGAACAGAGATATACCCAAAGCTGAGCATGGCACCACCAGTACAGAGATATACCAAGAGCTGAGCATGGTACCACCAGAACAGAGATATACCCAGAGCTGAGCATGGTACCACCAGTACAGAGATATTCCCAGAGCTGAGCATGGTACCACCAGAAAATAGATATACCCAGAGCTGAGCATGGTACCACCAGAACAGAGATATACCCAGAGCTGAACATGGCACCACCAGTACAGAGATATACCCAGAGCTGAACATGGTACCACCAGTACAGTGATATACCCAGACCTGAATATGGTACCACCAGTACAGAGATATACCCAGAGCTGAGCATGGTACCACCAGAACAGAGATATACCCAGAGCTGAACATGGCACCACCAGTACAGAGATATACCCAGAGCTGAGCATGGTACCACCAGAACAGAGATATACCCAGAGCTGAGCATGGTACCACCAGTACAGAGATATACCCAGAGCTGAGCATGGTACCACCAGTACAGAGATATACCCAAAGCTGAGCATGGCACCACCAGTACAGAGATATACCCAGAGCTGAACATGGTACCACCAGAACAGAGATATACCCAAAGCTGAGCATGGCACCACCAGTACAGAGATATACCCAGAGCTGAGCATGGTACCACCAGTACAGAGATATACCTAGAGCTAAACATGGTACCACCAGTACAGCGATATACCCAGAGCTGAGCATGGTACAACCAGAACAGAGATATACCCAGAGCTGAGCATGGCACCACCAGAACAGAGATATACCCAGAGCTGAGCATGGTACCACCAGTACAGAGATATACCCAGAGCTGAGCATGGTACCACCAGTACAGAGATATACCCAGAGCTGAACATGGTACCACCAGAACAGAGATATACCCAGACCTGAACATGGTACCACCAGTACAGTGATATACACAGAGCTGAACATGGCACCACCAGTACAGTGATATACCCAGACCTGAACATGGTACCACCAGAACAGAGATATACCCAGAGCTGAGCATGGTACCACCAGTACAGAGATATAGCCGTAGCTGAGCATGGTACCACCAGAACAGAGATATACCCAAAGCTGAGCATGGCACCACCAGTACAGAGATATACCCAGAGCTGAACATGGTACCACCAGTACAGAGATACACCCAGAGCTGAGCATGGTACCACCAGTACAGCGATATACCCAGAGCTATGCATGGCACCACCAGTACAGAGATATAGCCGTAGCTGAGCATGGTACCACCAGAACAGAGATATACCCAAAGCTGAGCATGGCACCACCAGTACAGAGATATACCCAGAGCTGAACATGGTACCACCAGTACAGAGATACACCCAGAGCTGAGCATGGTACCACCAGAACAGAGATATACCCAGAGCTTAGCATGGTACCACCAGAACATAGATATACACAGAACTGAGCATGGTACCACCAGAACATAGATATACCCAGAGCTGAGCATGGTACCACCAGAACAGAGATATACCCAGAGCTGAGCATGGTACCACCAGAACAGAGATATACCCAGAGCTGAACATGGCACCACCAGTACAGAGATATACCCAGAGCTGAGCATGGCACCACCAGAACAGAGATATACCCAGAGCTGAGCATGGTACCACCAGTACAGAGATATACCCAGAGCTGAGCATGGTACCACCAGTACAGCGATATACCCAGAGCTGAGCATGGTACCACCAGTACAGAGATATACCCAGAGCTGAACATGGTACAACCAGAACAGAGATATAGCCAGAGCTGAGCATGGTACCACCAGTACAGAGATATACCCAGAGCTGAACATGGTACCACCAGAACAGAGATATACCCAGAGATGAGCATGGTACCACCAGTACAGAGATATACCCAAAGCTGAGCATGGTACCACCAGTACAGAGATATACACAGAGCTGAACATGGTACAACCAGTACAGAGATATACCCAGAGCTGAACATGGTACCACCAGTACAGCGATATACCCAGAGCTGAGCATGGCACCACCAGTACAGAGATATACCCATAGCTGAGCATGGTACCACCAGAACAGAGATATACCCAGAGCTGAGCATGGTACCACCAGTACAGAGATATACCCAGAGCTGAACATGGTACCACCAGTACAGTGATATACCCAGACCTGAATATGGTACCACCAGTACAGTGATATACCCAGAGCTATGCATGGCACCACCAGTACAGAGATATAGCCGTAGCTGAGCATGGTACCACCAGAACAGAGATAAACCCAGAGCTGAGCATGGCACCACCAGTACAGAGATATACCCAGAGCTGAACATGGTACCACCAGTACAGAGATACACCCAGAGCTGAGCATGGTACCACCAGAACAGAGATATACCCAGAGCTGAGCATGGTACCACCAGAACATAGATATACCCAGAGCTGAGCATGGTACCACCAGAACAGAGATATACCCAAAGCTGAGCATGGCACCACCAGTACAGAGATATACCAAGAGCTGAGCATGGTACCACCAGTACAGAGATATACCCAGAGCTGAGCATGGTACCACCAGTACAGAGATATACCCAGAGCTGAGCATGGTACCACCAGAAAATAGATATACCCAGAGCTGAGCATGGTACCACCAGAACAGAGATATACCCAGAGCTGAACATGGCACCACCAGTACAGAGATATACCCAGAGCTGAACATGGTACCACCAGTACAGTGATATACCCAGACCTGAATATGGTACCACCAGTACAGAGATATACCCAGAGCTGAGCATGGTACCACCAGAACAGAGATATACCCAGAGCTGAACATGGCACCACCAGTACAGAGATATACCCAGAGCTGAGCATGGTACCACCAGTACAGAGATATACCCAGAGCTGAGCATGGTACCACCAGTACAGAGATATACCCAGAGCTGAGCATGGTACCACCAGTACAGAGATATACCCAAAGCTGAGCATGGCACCACCAGTACAGAGATATACCCAGAGCTGAACATGGTACCACCAGAACAGAGATATACCCACAGCTGAGCATGGCACAACCAGAACAGAGATATACCCAGAGCTGAGCATGGTACCACCAGAACAGAGATATACCCAGAGCTTAGCATGGTACCACCAGTACAGAGATATACCCAGAGCTGAGCATGGTACCACCAGTACAGTGATATACACAGAGCTGAACATGGCACCACCAGTACAGTGATATACCCAGACCTGAACATGGTACCACCAGTACAGCGATATACCCAGAGCTATGCATGGCACCACCAGTACAGAGATATAGCCGTAGCTGAGCATGGTACCACCAGAACAGAGATATACCCAAAGCTGAGCATGGCACCACCAGTACAGAGATATACCCAGAGCTGAACATGGTACCACCAGTACAGAGATACACCCAGAGCTGAGCATGGTACCACCAGAACAGAGATATACCCAGAGCTGAGCATGGTACCACCAGAACATAGATATACCCAGAACTGAGCATGGTACCACCAGAACATAGATATACCCAGAGCTGAGCATGGTACCACCAGAACAGAGATATACCCAAAGCTGAGCATGGCACCACCAGTACAGAGATATACCCAGAGCTGAGCATGGTACCACCAGAACAGAGATATACCCAGAGCTGAGCATGGTACCACCAGTACAGAGATATACCCAGAGCTGAGCATGGTACCACCAGAACAGAGATATACCCAGAGCTGAACATGGCACCACCAGTACAGAGATATACCCAGAGCTGAGCATGGTACCACCAGAACAGAGATATACCCAGAGCTGAGCATGGTACCACCAGTACAGAGATATACCCAGAGCTGAGCATGGTACCACCAGTACAGAGATATACCCAGAGCTGAGCATGGTACCACCAGAACAGAGATATACCCAGAGCTGAGCATGGTACCACCAGTACAGAGATATACCCAGAGCTGAGCATGGTACCACCAGAACAGAGATATACCCAGAGCTGAGCATGGTACCACCAGAACAGAGATATACCCAGAGCTGAGCATGGTACCACCAGTACAGAGATATACCCAGAGCTGAGCATGGCACCACCAGTACAGAGATATACCCAGAGCTGAGCATGGTACCACCAGAACAGTGATATACCCAGAGCTAAGCATGGCACCACCAGTACAGAGATATACCCAGAGCTGAACATGGTACCACCAGAACAGAGATATACCCAGAGCTGAGCATGGTACCACCAGAACAGAGATATACCCAGAGCTGAGCATGGTACCACCAGTACAGAGATATACCCAGAGCTGAGCATGGTACCACCAGTACAGTGATATACACAGAGCTTAACATGGCACCACCAGTACAGAGATATACCCAGAGCTGAGCATGGTACCACCAGTACAGTGATATACCCAGACCTGAACATGGTACCACCTGTTCAGTGATATACCCAGACCTGAACATGGTACCACCAGTACAGCGATATACCCAGAGCTGAGCATGGCACCACCAGTACAGAGATATACCCATAGCTGAGCATGGTACCACCAGAACAGAGATATACCCAGAGCTGAGCATGGCATCACCAGTACAGAGATATATCCAGAGCTGAACATGGTACCACCAGAACAGAGATATACCCAGAGCTGAGCATGGTACCACCAGTACAGAGATATACCCAGAGCTGAGCATGGTACCACCAGTACAGAGAAATACCCAGAGCTGAACATGGTACCACCAGTACAGTGATATACCCAGAGCTGAGCATGGTACCACCAGTACAGAGATATACCCAGAGCTGAGCATGGTACCACCAGTACAGAGATATACCCAGAGCTGAACATGGTACCACCAGTACAGTGATATACCCAGAGTTGAGCATGGTACCACCAGTACAGAGATATACCCAGAGCTGAGCATGGTACCACCAGTACAGAGATATACCCAGAGCTGAGCATGGTACCACCAGTACAGAGATATACCCAGAGCTAAACATGGTACCACCGGTACAGAGATATACCCAGAGCTGAACATGGTACCACCAGTACAGTGATAAACCCAGAGCTGAGCATGGTACTGTGGTGTATCACCAAATTAATATATATATATATATTACACAAGGTTCGTCTACATTAAGAGGTATTTATTAAAAGGCAACAACACAATACTATAAATGTATCACAAACACACAGCCCAGACCCACGGTGCAACAACCCTTTTTAAATCTATCTACCTATATAGTAATCCCCTTCCCCAAACGCTTGATCTCACCCACGGTTAGACCATCGCCATCACCATCACCTCCAAGAAAGAAAACAGGAAGCCACAGCAGTTTCCTGCCTGGATACTCCCAGCCCTCCCACCTAGACCTGTTTAAGGAGGTCCTGAATTACCATGCAAGGAAGACAAGTTACCACATTCCCTCACTTTTTCTTCTTCTATGTTGCTCAGTTTTCTAGTTATCCCTCTAGTACAGGAGAACCTAGTGGGAGCAAAAACCTGATATACAGGAGAAATTCAACCCACCGTCCCTCCGGAATAGTTCCCTCAGCGACATAAGTTCTCCTGTACTTTCCTATGGCTGTCAATCCACATATTACACAAAAACAGAACTTATAGAATTTAGGTGAGAGTGTGTGATAAATGTTTATGTATGTGCAATGTAAAACTTTATTGAAGAATGTATGAGAGAGAGAAAGAAGAGGAAAACGACAAATTATATATCCTCCTTGCAAGTTTCTTCCTCATTTGTTTCATTGCCACACAAAAGTATCACATATATAGTTGTGAGCAGCAGAAAATGTTGCTAACGCTGACATCATAAAGGGGGCGTGGCTATGATGTAAGTGGGGGTGGGCCTAACACCTGATCTTAACAGAAGCGTGGCGGCCATTTGCATTTCAGAGAAAGACAGCAAAGTGAGAGAGGGAGACAGGTACAGAGAGAGAGGGAGACAGCTACAGAGAGAGAAGAAGACAGGTACAGAGAGAGAAGGAGACAGGTACAGAGAGAGAGGGAGACAGGTACAGAGAGAGAGGGAGACAGCTACAGAGAGAGAAGGAGACAGGTACAGAGAGAGATGGAGACAGGTACAGAGAGGGAGAGAGACAGGTACAGAGAGGGAGACAGGTACAGAGAGGGAGAGAGACAGGTACAGAGAGAGAGGGAGACAGGTACAGAGATGGACAGTACAGAGATATACCCATAGCTGAGCATGGTACCACCAGAACAGAGATATACCCAGAGCTGAGCATGGTACCACCAGTACAGAGATATACCCAGAGCTGAACATGGTACCACCAGTACAGTGATATACCCAGACCTGAATATGGTACCACCAGTACAGTGATATACCCAGAGCTATGCATGGCACCACCAGTACAGAGATATAGCCGTAGCTGAGCATGGTACCACCAGAACAGAGATAAACCCAGAGCTGAGCATGGCACCACCAGTACAGAGATATACCCAGAGCTGAACATGGTACCACCAGTCCAGAGATACACCCAGAGCTGAGCATGGTACCACCAGAACAGAGATATACCCAGAGCTGAGCATGGTACCACCAGAACATAGATATACCCAGAGCTGAGCATGGTACCACCAGAACAGAGATATACCCAAAGCTGAGCATGGCACCACCAGTACAGAGATATACCAAGAGCTGAGCATGGTACCACCAGAACAGAGATATACCCAGAGCTGAGCATGGTACCACCAGTACAGAGATATTCCCAGAGCTGAGCATGGTACCACCAGAAAATAGATATACCCAGAGCTGAGCATGGTACCACCAGTACAGAGATATACCCAGAGCTGAACATGGCACCACCAGTACAGAGATATACCCAGAGCTGAACATGGTACCACCAGTACAGTGATATACCCAGACCTGAATATGGTACCACCAGTACAGAGATATACCCAGAGCTGAGCATGGTACCACCAGAACAGAGATATACCCAGAGCTGAACATGGCACCACCAGTACAGAGATATACCCAGAGCTGAGCATGGTACCACCAGTACAGAGATATACCCAGAGCTGAGCATGGTACCACCAGTACAGAGATATACCCAGAGCTGAGCATGGTACCACCAGTACAGAGATATACCCAAAGCTGAGCATGGCACCACCAGTACAGAGATATACCCAGAGCTGAACATGGTACCACCAGAACAGAGATATACCCAAAGCTGAGCATGGCACAACCAGAACAGAGATATACCCAGAGCTGAGCATGGTACCACCAGAACAGAGATATACCCAGAGCTTAGCATGGTACCACCAGTACAGAGATATACCCAGAGCTGAGCATGGTACCACCAGTACAGTGATATACACAGAGCTGAACATGGCACCACCAGTACAGTGATATACCCAGACCTGAACATGGTACCACCAGTACAGCGATATACCCAGAGCTATGCATGGCACCACCAGTACAGAGATATAGCCGTAGCTGAGCATGGTACCACCAGAACAGAGATATACCCAAAGCTGAGCATGGCACCACCAGTACAGAGATATACCCAGAGCTGAACATGGTACCACCAGTACAGAGATACACCCAGAGCTGAGCATGGTACCACCAGAACAGAGATATACCCAGAGCTGAGCATGGTACCACCAGAACATAGATATACCCAGAACTGAGCATGGTACCACCAGAACATAGATATACCCAGAGCTGAGCATGGTACCACCAGAACAGAGATATACCCAAAGCTGAGCATGGCACCACCAGTACAGAGATATACCCAGAGCTGAGCATGGTACCACCAGTACAGAGATATACCCAGAGCTGAGCATGGTACCACCAGTACAGAGATATACCCAGAGCTGAGCATGGTACCACCAGAACAGAGATATACCCAGAGCTGAACATGGCACCACCAGTACAGAGATATACCCAGAGCTGAGCATGGTACCACCAGAACAGAGATATACCCAGAGCTGAGCATGGTACCACCAGTACAGAGATATACCCAGAGCTGAGCATGGTACCACCAGTACAGAGATATACCCAGAGCTGAGCATGGTACCACCAGAACAGAGATATACCCAGAGCTGAGCATGGTACCACCAGTACAGAGATATACCCAGAGCTGAGCATGGTACCACCAGAACAGAGATATACCCAGAGCTGAGCATGGTACCACCAGAACAGAGATATACACAGAGCTGAGCATGGTACCACCAGTACAGAGATATACCCAGAGCTGAGCATGGCACCACCAATACAGAGATATACCCATAGCTGAGCATGGTACCACCAGTACAGTGATATACCCAGAGCTAAGCATGGCACCACCAGTACAGAGATATACCCAGAGCTGAACATGGTACAACCAGAACAGAGATATACCCAGAGCTGAGCATGGTACCACCAGAACAGAGATATACCCAGAGCTTAGCATGGTACCACCAGTACAGAGATATACCCAGAGCTGAGCATGGTACCACCAGTACAGTGATATACACAGAGCTTAACATGGCACCACCAGTACAGAGATATACCCAGAGCTGAGCATGGTACCACCAGTACAGTGATATACCCAGACCTGAACATGGTACCACCTGTACAGTGATATACCCAGACCTGAACATGGTACCACCAGTACAGCGATATACCCAGAGCTGAGCATGGCACCACCAGTACAGAGATATACCCATAGCTGAGCATGGTACCACCAGAACAGAGATATACCCAGAGCTGAGCATGGCATCACCAGTACAGAGATATATCCAGAGCTGAACATGGTACCACCAGAACAGAGATATACCCAGAGCTGAGCATGGTACCACCAGTACAGAGATATACCCAGAGCTGAGCATGGTACCACCAGTACAGAGAAATACCCAGAGCTGAACATGGTACCACCAGTACAGTGATATACCCAGAGCTGAGCATGGTACCACCAGTACAAAGATATACCCAGAGCTGAGCATGGTACCACCAGTACAGAGATATACCCAGAGCTGAACATGGTACCACCAGTACAGTGATATACCCAGAGCTGAGCATGGTACCACCAGTACAGAGATATACCCAGAGCTGAGCATGGTACCACCAGTACAGAGATATACCCAGAGCTGAGCATGGTACCACCAGTACAGAGATATACCCAGAGCTAAACATGGTACCACCGGTACAGAGATATACCCAGAGCTGAACATGGTACCACCAGTACAGTGATAAACCCAGAGCTGAGCATGGTACTGTGGTGTATCACCAAATTAATATATATATATATATTACACAAGGTTCGTCTACATTAAGAGGTATTTATTAAAAGGCAACAACACAATACTATAAATGTATCACAAACACACAGCCCAGACCCACGGTGCAACAACCCTTTTTAAATCTATCTACCTATATAGTAATCCCCTTCCCCAAACGCTTGATCTCACCCACGGTTAGACCATCGCCATCACCATCACCTCCAAGAAAGAAAACAGGAAGCCACAGCAGTTTCCTGCCTGGATACTCCCAGCCCTCCCACCTAGACCTGTTTAAGGAGGTCCTGAATTACCATGCAAGGAAGACAAGTTACCACATTCCCTCACTTTTTCTTCTTCTATGTTGCTCAGTTTTCTAGTTATCCCTCTAGTACAGGAGAACCTAGTGGGAGCAAAAACCTGATATACAGGAGAAATTCAACCCACCGTCCCTCCGGAATAGTTCCCTCAGCGACATAAGTTCTCCTGTACTTTCCTATGGCTGTCAATCCACATATTACACAAAAACAGAACTTATAGAATTTAGGTGAGAGTGTGTGATAAATGTTTATGTATGTGCAATGTAAAACTTTATTGAAGAATGTATGAGAGAGAGAAAGAAGAGGAAAACGACAAATTATATATCCTCCTTGCAAGTTTCTTCCTCATTTGTTTCATTGCCACACAAAAGTATCACATATATAGTTGTGAGCAGCAGAAAATGTTGCTAACGCTGACATCATAAAGGGGGCGTGGCTATGATGTAAGTGGGGGTGGGCCTAACACCTGATCTTAACAGAAGCGTGGCGGCCATTTGCATTTCAGAGAAAGACAGCAAAGTGAGAGAGGGAGACAGGTACAGAGAGAGAGGGAGACAGCTACAGAGAGAGAAGAAGACAGGTACAGAGAGAGAAGGAGACAGGTACAGAGAGAGAGGGAGACAGGTACAGAGAGAGAGGGAGACAGCTACAGAGAGAGAAGGAGACAGGTACAGAGAGAGATGGAGACAGGTACAGAGAGGGAGAGAGACAGGTACAGAGAGGGAGACAGGTACAGAGAGGGAGAGAGACAGGTACAGAGAGAGAGGGAGACAGGTACAGAGATGGAGACAGGTACAGAGAGAGAGGGAGACAGGTACAGAGAGGGAGAGAGACAGGTAGAGAGAGAGAGGGAGACAGGTACAGAGATGGAGACAGGTACAGAGAGAGAGGGAGACAGGTACAGAGAGAGAGGGAGACAGGTACAGAGATGGAGACAGGTACAGAGAGAGATGGAGACAGGTACAGAGAGGGAGAGAGACAGGTACAGAGAGAGAGGGAGACAGGTACAGAGATGGAGACAGGTACAGAGAGAGAGGGAGACAGGTACAGAGAGAGAGGGAGACAGGTACAGAGATGGAGACAGGTACAGAGAGAGAGGGAGACAGGTACAGAGAGAGAGGGAGACAGGTACAGAGAGAGAGGGAGACAGGTACAGAGAGAGAGGGAGTCAGGTATAGAGAGAGAGGGAGACATAAAGAGAATTACAGAGCAAGAGCACACACAGACAGTGAGGGAGCACAAAGACAGTGCAGAGAGAGTTCACAGATAGAGTGCACAGAGAGAGAGTGCAGAGAGATTGACAAAGATAGTGAGGGGTACAGAGACAGAGATTGCACACAGACAGCAGTGCACATAGGGTGCAGATAGAGAAAGCGTACACGCAGAGAGCATGCCCAGCCGGTACATCTACACATTATATAGTAATAATAATAATAATAATGCACAAGAGCATGACCAGCCGGTACATCTACACATTATATAGTAATAATAATAATAATAATAATGCACAAGAGCATGCCCAGCCGGTACATCTACACATTATATAGTAATCACATATATAGTTGTGAGCGTACGAGTTGTTGCTAACGCTGCGGGCTCGCGTAGCGAGCCAAGGCCCTCGCAAAGCGAGGGCCGCGGGCTCCCTACGCGAGTCGCGGTCCTCGCGCAGCGAGCCAAGGCCCTCGCAAAGCGAGGGCACTGGGCGAGGGTCTCAGTTGCTGGCATGGAGCGCCGAAGGCGCTCCTTGCCAGCAACTGAGGACCCTCGCGAAGCGAGGGCCTCAGTTGCTGGCATGGAGTGCCGTAGGCGCTCCATGCCAGCACCTGAGGACCTCGCAAAGCAAGGGCCGCAGTTGCTGGCATGGAGCGCCGAAGGCGCTCCATGCCAGCAACTGCGACCCTCGCAAAGTTCACGTCGCAACCCAAAGAGCACGACACACACATTACGACACTCGCAAACAACATACGACACACGTTCACACACATTACGGCCTCGCAACACTCGGACGCAACTCGCGAACATTACAAAATGTAAAACACAATACATACACACAGCACATACATAAAAACCTTACCTACACCAAGAGGGAGCACCCAGGACCTCAAAAATGCCACTTACACCTTCATTTTACTCGAAATAAAAGAGTTTAGAGGCTAAAAAAAACTGTAAGCGAGAGAAAAAATGGCCGCCGAACAAAACGAAAACGAGGCTACAGCACTCTAAACTCGCAAAACACCACAAGAAACTCGCAAAACGCCACAAACGACCTACAGATATTCATACCACACAGTGCACACATTCAGCATGCTTACACAGCAGATCCACACAACTAATGCTCCAGCAACATCAAAACAGATTGCCAGCTCTTCAACACAATGCTTCAAAATAGGTAAAGTATATTCATTTAGTAATCTATTACATATTTCAGTATTATACACCAAACAGCATTAGCTACCTTACAATTTTATTGCCGTCATTTTTTGACGGGCAATATTCTAGTATTATTATAATTGTCGTTAATACTTGAATGAACATGAGTACCAGCGACAGTGTTCGTAGGACTGGATGTGTCTCTGCATTGGTAAGAATTCCCCACCAGGGATGCTCAACGTTTTTTGTAGTAATTTCTATTTCCTTTTTCTGTTGTTCCAGCAGTAAGCTGATGGGGTGTAGTTGTTGTTTGGTACGTTTTACTAACTCATGAAGTTCCAAGGTAAGCTTTGGAATTGGGGGAAAAAGCTTCATTGTCAAATTTGTCCAATCTGCATTTGCAGTAAAATTGATCATTTCGGTGGTAAGGTTTCTTGATGGAACCATGATACAAGACCCTTCTTCCACCAAACATATTTCATCAACTGTCCTATATTCAGAGTGGCCGATATAGCATGCAATGTCCCCTATGCGGATCACCTCTTGCACCAGGTTTTCTTTTATCAACTGCACCCAGCCATCCTCCTCAGCTCCTTTCTCCCAAACACAACTGCACAGCCATCGGTGTTGAGATTTCCTGCAACAGCTTTCATCCATCTCCAATCCTGTAATAGTGGCCAGTCTTTTTGATGGGAAGTGTTGCTTGTAGATTCCATCACTTAACGTGCCAATGCTATGTATAAAGTTCAGTTGCTCTGCCTGCCCCTCCCAACGGGGAATTGCCAGGATTAGTCCTATTGTCCCAGATTGTAGTCCATGTGGCATCCATTGATCTGGGCCTTCAATATAGCTGTATTTAAGATTGTCCTCAGTGATGTCCACTCCTTTTCTTTTTAATGACGTGATAATCCTTGTTGCATTGATTTGTCTTGCCCACTTGTTTTCCTGGATGTCTTTAATAGTTTCCTTTAAATCTGCCAAAGAGCTTTCCTCCAATCATAGAACAGAAAATGGCAGTTCCCACTATTTCATTCTTAATGCTGTTAGCAATGGAAGCAATATTTTCCTCAACTAGATGCAGGTTGTTGGCAATGGTGTGTATGTCATCAACATTGTCTGTCAGTCTACTCACTATAAGGGAGTCAGCTACTCCACCTATTTTCATAGCATGTCCCATGCCATCAGTAAGGGAGTTTATCCTGCTGTTCAGTCCAATGATGTCTGCTGAATTCCATACTCCCAATCCAGTTCCGACTCCTAATAAAAGGGCTGCAAGTGTGTCCCGTTTTTCTCGACTCCCTGCTCCGGTCCACTCAATGATGGTCTCTTGTATACTTTGCTTAAACCACTGCCGCTGTGATTCCGGGCACTTTGGAGGAATAGAAAAATCATTAAAATTTAGAATTATTGGGTAGTAAGTCCACCCAACCCCTTGCACAACTGTTTCATGTGTTGGTACCACCACCAATCCGCCTATTGGCCATGGTACCTTCTTCTGATCTTTACAACGTTGCAGCTCCTTTACAGAGACAAATACTTCATCTATTGTTAGAACACACCCCTTTCCAGTATCAAAATTGCAGAATTCCTCTAGGTCAGGCTGGGCAGCTATAACTGCAGCGTCCCATTCTCCACCTTCTTCTAATGTTAAGTTACTCACTACTACTGTAGTATTTGTAAACCTCCCTTGTATTGGAGCTCTAAGAGCTAATCCCCTGGTACTATTATGTGGCAAAATAATGTTTACTTGTAACCCTCCACCCTCTTTTACTTCCAATTCCCTGGGCCAAATAAATCTATCTGCTTTAACGTAATGTAACTCCAATCTTTTCAAACTCTCTCCCTTATTTGCGGTATCTTCTGGCCTTATTGTCTGTCTCCCCATTCCTACTGTGATACAGCTTATACTTATCCATCCTGTAAGAAGGATCCACCACAATCTTCTGTTGACACGCATCTTCATTCTTATACAGCCTTGCTCTGTGGGAACACTAGATTCCATCATTAGAAACATATACATACACAAACAAAAAAATAAAAAATATCTTTTTGCAAGTTTGTTCACGGCCCTGTAATCAATGGTAAGTCTCCATGATGAGGCTGCTTTTTCATCACCATTCCCTTTTAACACAGCTTTTCTCACAGGCCAACATGGTGAGTTACATGCATACCCATTTCCAGATTTAATTATTCCACGTCTCTCCAGTATTTCTATCATCTCGGTGATTGATGCCACTGATTCTCTTGGGACTGGATATTGCTTTTGCCATTGTGGGTCTCCTACTTCCAACAAGACCATTCCTTTCATTCTTCCACAGTCTAATTTATCTGTAGCCCAAACAGATATGTCTTGGATTAGCTTCTGCAGCCATTCTGGTTGTCCGTCTAGTTCCAGTTTGTTTTTTTTCAGACTTTTTATCGGAGAGACAATAATGCCATTGGGAGCACAACCCCTTTCGTCAACTCTGTACTTACCTGATTCACCTTTTCTGTCTTCCACAAACAAAAATTGGCAAGATCTACAATGAAATTTCCTTTTTTTTTAAGCTTCTATTCCCAATATTTCCTCTGGCCAACCCATTGCTTCTACTTGTATTGTTTTTCCTCCAACTGCTACATCAATTGGACCTGCTCTAACCTCCTGTGGATTCCCAGTAACTCCCATAATACTTACTGAAGAATCCCCATTTTTGACCCTGTTGGTCATTGTAACTGCTGCTCCTGTATCTACCAACATATTTTTCCCTACCCCTGCGATGACTGTATAACTGGTAGGCCGACCTGCCTCATCCATGGTTAAATTAGCTGAGTGAATGAGATGCTGAGGCGCAGGGTTGGGATTTGTCATTGTGACTCACTTCTACTCTGTCCCTCTTTTATCATCTTTGCCTCATTTCCTTCAATTTCCTCTCTGACTCAGCTACCTTGTTTTTAAGTATGTGATTTTCCTCTTCTATCCTATCCTTCTGTCTCCTGAGTTCCCAATAGCCCATGTTACCGTTTCTCTCTCCCTCCTGATTAGCCCTCCAGTTGCTGCCATCCCTATTCCTATAGTCCCTAGGTGGATCTCTCCATCTTTTGTCAAAGTTCTGTTTTGGTCTCCAGTTTTGATCATCCTTCTTGTTCTGGGGTACATCCCACGTCTGGTTTCTCCATTTACCATCTATATCTCTACCAGACTCGACCTTAAATGTTCTTACAGCTGAAACAGAGCAGGCCTGTTCTGTGAAAGCATGCTTGATCCACCACTTATCAGCTCTAGTTAGTACCATTTCCAAGTCTGTTGGTGTTGGATCAAAAAGCCTGATAAATTCTTGACACTCCCGGGGAAGGGCTTCCATTACTTTTGCTATATGTTCTGGTGAGCCCAACACTAGAGGCTATTGAGGTTGTCGTAGAGTATACCAAAAAAATATCCTTTGAGCTACCTCTCTAGGACCATCTGTTGGCCTCATGGAAATATTTGCTATTTCTTTCTCTATGCTAAGTAGATAGAAATTAGTTGCAGCAATTCTTCCTGCCTGATCAGACACACTGTTATTAAATCCCAATAGTCTACTAGCCAAAGGACCCATAGCGTATTCTAACAGTTCTGTCCATTCCTCTAAGTTAAGACCTCCTTTTTTAGCTCTATCTGCTCCCCTCATAAACCAATGTGTAAACGTATTAAAGTTGTTAGTTGGCATACTTCCCCACCATTTCTGGAAATTGTCTTTATCTGCCATAGACATCGGTCGAGTCTGCATAGAAAATCCTGTAGGTGTTTGCCTTGCATTAAATAATTCTGAAACAATAACTGGTGCTTGTGGTATGGTATCTACTTGTGGAACAGAATAACATAAGAAATCTTTTCTATCTTGGTTCATTTTCGGCACTGGTTCTTTATTTTGTGCCACGAACATATCCAGATCTGGATATATTTTGGCAATGTCTCTGACTCCTTTTATCCCTTCTAACTTTGTTTTATTTTTATAGTCCATTATTATGTTTTGAAGTTCTGTTATTTTTACTCCATAAGCATCCCTCTGCTCTTCTATTTCCCTTAACTCCCTTTCTAGTTCCCCAACAATTGTAGTTGTTCTCAAAGCTGCAATTTTTAAACAATCCCTTTTGTCCATTGCTTCCTCCATTTTATTTGTTGTTTCCAAATTATGCTGCCGTAATCTACAACTAAGTCTATTAGGCCTCCTAATGTGGCTACAACAGCTTGTGTGACCAAACTTTTTCTCTTCTTTGTTCTATACTTTTTGTTATTTACAATTTGTGTTAGAACATCCATTAATCTCTCCTCTTTTTCACTGTCTGGGTTTGCTGGCTCTGGAAGCTCATATGGACCATCATGTTTTTGAATATGTTTCCTAAAGTACTCACGCACTTCTGTGGGAAAGTATTTGGCCCCTTGAAAAGACATTCCTACTCTTTTACTCACCCAAGTAAGAATCCAAATCAATTTGCGACTAAAGTAGCATGCTTCTGAGTAGCCAACAATAGTTGATGACTATTCAGTAGGCCAGGTGTAATATGTAGAAAAATAGAATATAATAGCAAGGCCTGCAGGGTAGGAGATATACCTGAACTAGGATATGCAAGACACCCAAAATGTATAAGGTATGGAAGCCTATAGTGTATTAAAATGCACGCCTGAAATAATATATATATATATATATATATATATATATATATAAGATTTAAAATGGTTTATTTATTTATTTTTCTCCAGTCGTGTACTATGATAAAGGATTAGAGAAAGAAAAAGAAAGAAGAGAAAAAAGAAAAAAAACAAAGGAATCAAATCAGCATTCAAATACTACAAGAAGCCGCATGGAGCCTACTATATTGTATTCAAATGCAGGACTAGGCCTGTACTCTGATAGTCAAAAGCACAACAAAACTCAATTCAGATATTTGAAACCCACAAAAACAACCTGTATGATATCTTTGTTTTATGTAGCAAAATAAGCTAATACGATATAAAGGATTAAAAATAATAATTGAGGCTTATGCTGGTAGTCTATTACAATAAAATTAAAATAAAGGCCTGAAAAACTACTAAGCCTGCTAATATATTCAAAATTGAGGCCTGATGCCCAAGCTTGTATATTAAAATGGAGACCCAAACTAGGATACAAAGGAATCAAATCAGCATTTAAATACAACAAGAAGCCGCATGGAGCCTACTATATTGTATTCAAATGCAGGGATAGGCCTGTACTCTCATAGTCAAAAGCACAACAAAACTCAACTCAGATATTTGAAACCCACGAAAACAACCTGTATGATATCTTTGTTTTATGTAGCAAAATAAGCTAATACGATATAAAGGATTAAAAATAATAATTGAGGCCTATGCTGGTAGTCTATTACAATAAAATAAAAATGAAGGCCTGAAAAACTACTAGGCCTGCTAATATATTTAAAATTGAGGCCTGATGCCCAAGCTTGTATATTAAAAATGGAGGCCAAACTAGACTGCACACACAATCAGCACTTGATTTCCCATGCAGAGGATAATTAGACAAAGTACTTTTTTTTCTTCCCCCAAAAAATAGATCTGACTATCTATTAATGTGATATTACTTCATAAATAACCTTTGTAGAAGTCTAAAATTCGTGGTCGCCAAATGTGGTGTATCACCAAATTAATATATATATATTACACAAGGTTCGTCTACATTAAAAGGTATTTATTAAAAGGCAACAACACAATACTATAAATGTATCACAAACACACAGCCCAGACCCACGGAGCAACAACCCTTTTTTAAATCTATCTACCTATATAGTAATCGCTTCCCCAAACGCTTGATCTCACGCACGGTTAGACCATCGCCATCACCATCACCATCACCATCACCTCCAAGAAAGAAAACAGGAAGCCACAGCAGTTTCCTGCCTGGATATTCCCTTAGTTGCATCACTTCCTCCAGCAATTGTGGGAGGGAAGCAAAGACTCCCAGCCCTCCCACCTAGACCTGTTTAAGGAGGTCCTGAATTACCATGCAAGGAAGACAAGTTACCACAGGCACCACCAGTACAGAGATATACCCAGAGCTGAGCATGGCACCACCAATACAGAGATATACCCAGAGCTGAGCATGGTACCACCAGTACAGTGATATACCCAGAGCTGAGCATGGCACCACCAGTACAGAGATATACCCAGAGCTGAGCATGGTACCACCAGTACAGTGATATACCCAGAGCTGAACATGGTACCACCAGTACAGAGATATACCCAGAGCTGAGCATGGCACCACCAGTACAGTGATATACCCAGAGCTGAGCATGGTACCACCAGTACAGTGATATACCCAGAACTGAACATGATACCACCAGTACAGTGATATACCCAGAGCTGAACTTGGTACCACCAGTACAGAGATATACCCAGTGCTGAGCATGGTACCACCAGTACAGTAATATATCCAGAGCTGAGCATGGTACCACCAGTACAGTGATATACCCAGAGCTGAACATGGTACCACCAGTACAGAGATATACCCAGAGCTGAACATGGTGCCACCAGAACAGAGGTATACACAGAGCTGAGCATGATACCACCAGTATAGGGATATACCCACAGCTGAACATGGTACCACCAGAACAGATATATACCCAGAGCTGAGCATGGTACCACCAGAACAGAGATATACCCAGAGCTGAACATGGTACCACCAGTACAGAGATATACCCAGAGCTGAACATGGTGCCACCAGAACAGAGGTATACACAGAGCTGAGCATGGTACCACCAGTATAGGGATAGGGATATACCCACAGCTGAACATGGTACCACCAGAACAGATATATACCCAGAGCTGAGCATGGTACCACCAGAACAGAGATATACCCAGAGCTGAGCATGGCACCACCAGTACAGAGATATACCCAGAGCTGAGCATGGTACAACCAGAACAGAGATATACCCAGAGTTGAGCATGGTACCACCAGTACAGATATATACCCAGAGCTGAGCATGGTACCACCAGTACAGTTATATACCCAGAGCTGAACATGGTACCACCAGTACAGAGATATACCCAGAGCTGAGCATGGTACTACCAGTACAGAGATATACCCAGAGCTGAGCATGGCACCACCAGTACAGAGATATACCCAGAGCTGAACAAGGTACCACCTGTACAGAGATATACCCAGAGCTGAACATGGTACAACCAGTACAGGGATATGCCCAGTGCCCTTCGCCACTTTGTCTTGGAGAGGACTGTCTGCCAGCCTCCTGCCCTGCGATAAGTCACTTATTTGGCAAATGTCTTGCTTATGTATATACAATTGAATTTTAAAAAAGAGGCCTTCCACATGCACATCTTTTCATAATACTTCAAGAAAAAGATAAATTAGATACTGCTGACAAAGTGGATTCAGTCATTGTTGCTGGACTACCAGATCCAGAACTATATGGTAGACTATATGAGATTGTAACTCATCGCATGATTCATGGACCCTGTGGTGAGCTTAATCCACAATCACAATGTATGGAAAATAATAAATGTTCCAAAGATTTTCCAAAAGATTATAGAGACAAAAGGTATGCCAATTGTGATGGTTATACACTTTATAGAAGAAAAGAAGGAGATAGTGCCATTATTCGTGGCAAAATGTTTGACAATAGATATGTGGTACCCTACAATCCACATTTACTCATGAAGTATAATGCACACATTAATGTAGAGGCCTGCACTTCCATCAAATCCATTAAATATGTGTACAAATATATTTACAAAGGCTATAATGCAGCTACTTTAGTCATCAAAAGTGCAAACAACCCCGAAAGCACTGAGTTAGTATATGATGAACTTGCATCTCATGTAGATGCTCGCTATGTAAGTGCACCAGAAGCTATGTGGCGTCTTTTAAATTTTGAAATGCATGATAGATCACATGCAGTATATAGATTAGCAGTACATTTGCCACAAAGACATTTAGTGTATTTCCATGCTGGAAATGAAAGTAATGCATTGGCCCAAAGTGAGCATCGTCCCACTACACTAACTGCATGGTTTGAATTAAATTCTACAGATTCACAAGCAACACAATTCTTATATATTGAAATTCCATATCACTGTGTTTTTGTGAATGGATTATGGAGACCAAGAAAAAGCTGATGAAATAAAATAATCCCAAGAATTTACACAGTCAGTCCAAGAGACCTTGAACATTTCTGCTTACGACTATTACTTTTAATGTTCCTGGAGCACAAAGTTTTGAACACTTAAGAACTGTTAATGACATAGTATATGAATCCTTCCATTTAGCTCCAAGATATAGAAACTTACTAGCTGATGATACAGAATGAGAAAGATGTCTAGAAGAAGCAGCACTGTGTCAAATGTCACTGCAGATGAGGGAACAATTTGCATTTATTTGTATCTTCTCAAATGCATTAGCTTTGTGGGACACATTTAAAAGTAATATGGCTGAAGACTTTATGCAACGATACAATGAACACAATACAAGAAGTATTTTTAATTAATGGATTAGGTTGTGCAAGTTTTAATCTGCCTGATCCAGGTCTTATAGATGACATAAACGTTGAAGACTATGACATGCAACTAAAAGTACAAAGGACAGAAGAAAGACTTGCAACTTTAAATACGTTACAATTGCAAGCATTTAATGCCATCAAAAATGCAATAGATGATGACATGGTCAAAAAGCGTTATTTCTATCTTGATGGACCTGGCGGATCAGGAAAAACATATCTATATCATTTATTAATGAGTTTTGTAAGAGCACAAGGTCAAATAGCACTGCCGTTTGCAACAACTGGAATTGCTGCACTTTTGTTAGAAGGTGGAAGGACTGTAAATAGTGGGTTTAAACTGCCAGTGCCTATTTTAGAAACCTCTGTGTCAGATATTCGCATGACATCATTACAAGCAAAAAAATTGAAAAAAAGTAAATTAATTATAATAGAGGAGGCCACAATAATGTCATGCTATGCCCTACAATGTATTGACCGTTTGCTTTGTGAAGTCATGGATAATACTTTTCCCTTTGGTGGAAAGGTAATATTGTTAGGTGGCGATTTTAGACAAACATTACCTGTCGTTGTACATGGAAATCGAACTGACATTATCGAAACATGTATAAAGTCAAGCACGCTATGGAAACATTTTACCCATCTTCAACTGCAACAAAATATGAGATCAGAAGGCCAAAATTATTTCAATAATTGGCTTATTAAAATTGGAGAAGGCAGAATAGAAAAAATACCAAATTTACCTGACGACACTGTGCACATCCCACCTCATATGATTTGTCACCAAGATCTTATATCGTCTATTTTTGAAGGTACCATAAATAACCAGGAATATTCAGAGCTTGCCAACAAAGTCATCCTAACCTGTAAAAATAAGGATGCATTAATCCTCAATAATGAAATTTAAAAAAAAATTAATACACCCCAAAGAAATTATCACAGTGCTGATTCTGTACTTGCCGATGACAAAGAAAGTCAGGCAAACTTTTCCACTGAATTCATAAACTCATTAACTCCTTCGGGAATGCCACCACATATTTTGCAGTTAAAGATAGGTTCAATTGTCATGTTACTGCGAAATATGAATCCCAAAAAGGCCTATGCAATGGCACAAGATTAATTGTTCAACAATTAAAGGACCATTTCATAGATGCTGACATTTTAACTGGTACCCATAAAGGAGAGAGAGTTTTCATACCAAGGATAGATTTAGCACCAAGTCAAAGTAGTCTCCCTTTTATACTTCAAAGAAGACAATTTCACATCATTATGGCATTTGCCATGACCATTAATAAATCACAAGGACAAACTTTCAAATCTGTGGGTATTTTCTTAGAACAACCAGTATTTGCACATGGCCAATTATACGTTGCCTTATCACAGTGCAAAAATCCACAGGCTATTAAAGTTTACATTGAAAACAATGAAAGACAAGGTGATTTATTAGAGGATGGACGCATTTTTACTAAAAACATTGTGTACTATGAAGTACTCTAACTTTCCATAAAACAAACAAAAGCCATTCAAAACTAATTTAAAAGCAAATGCAAAAACCTAAAAAAAACACAATATAAAAACAACATTTTTACAAAAACTACACACCTGTCCGTTTCCTTCAAAAGGTTATTATTACGTCACATAAATTAGCTTTACAACAACAATATTTTCCTATTAAACTACATGAAATTGTCAAACACATAGAGAACAGTGGTTAAACATTGCGGAACAACTTTAAATTCTCGCGTTCTCTTTTTAGAGAACCACTTTTCCACAGACGAATCTATGTGCCATTTAAAACAATTACTACACCAACAAACAAAGACCAACCATTGAAAACTACAAATCAATAAAGAATTCAGTCATAATTAATGGAAGTACTGTTTATCCATGATTAGCCTCACAAAAAACTTGCCTTGCATTATTTTGACAAATTCTGTTCAAATGTTAATTAACTATGTTACTGTTTCTAATGTTACACGTTTGAAAAAAATATTTTCAAGTTCCTTACTTAGACATATTACAAAGTTCATGTTAAGAGCACAACCACGATTTGAGGCACAATGTAAATGTTGTCTTTTATGTTAAACATTAATCCAGGTAGTAATCCGATCGCCAGTTAATGGGGTCATGAAGGAATTATTTTTTTCCCCACTTTGATACAATTGGCTACGTTTCAAAGAGGTTTTTTACTGTTTGCATTCCTCTGGATTCAATGTCTATTTAAGTTAACATAACTTGCATGTTAAAAAACCATTACCTCAAGTTTACAATACTGATTAATTTAAAGTTCAGTTGTTCTTACATTCAAATGTTATTACTTTTACTACAAAATGCTTTAACAGTTACTGTTGAACAAAAGAACATTTTACAAAAATAAACATGTTTAATATCACAATAGTACTTATTTCATCATAACTAAAACTTTACAAGTGTCAAATATGTATATTAATAACTAAACAACTTTATAAACATACACATCTCATTGCCGTTATTTTTTGACAGGCAAGTCGCTAGTATGTATATATTTTTTTGTTAAAAGCAACAATTATGTTTAAAAATATATATGAATAAAAGCTGTTTTTGTAGAAATTTGTCTTTTTTTTAAATTGAGATTATTTTAGGGCACATACACATATATCTGTGTTTGAAATCTTACTATACATGAATACGGTTGTTGTTGAAAATATTTGAAAGCATATTTTTTTATTTTTTTATTATGCATTTATTAATTATTTATTGTTTTATAGCTTACCTATTTGGTGTAATTTGCAGATTTTAAACTTCTAAAGTGATACTGAAGTTGCTTCAGAAGTAACGCCACCAGTGACATGTCCAGTCACACTGTTCATCACCTGAGGAAAAATTGAGATATTTCTGAAAAGTGTGCAGTATTTATAGACTTGGAGCTGAAGTAGAAACCGTTAGAACGCAATACGCATGAGCTATTTGCCTTCCAGTCGCCAATTTGCGTTCCAGGCGCCATTTTGCTCAAAGTAGTTACTTGTTGCATGTAAAATGGTTGCGATTTTGTGTGTGATACGTCCCGCATAATGTGTGTTACATGCTGCATGAAGTGTTCTTGAGTGTTGGTTCAGTTTTGTTGGGTGTTCCCCCTTGCTGTAGGCAAGGTTTCTATTGTATTTTTGTGTTTATTTTGTGTTTTTTTTGTTTTCAGCTGTGCGCGGGTTGTCCATTAAGGTTGTATTTTTGCGAGTCCGTAATTTATTTTTTCAAAATCCCGCTGCTCGTATTTTTTTTTTGTAAGTCCGTATTTAGTCATTGCGTGTTTTGTGTTTTTTTTTTCAAAGTCCCGCTTCTGTGGGCATTTGTAACCACTTGTGAGGCTCCGTACAGCCTCCACCTCCACAAATGCGGCCCCTCGCTTTGCGAGGGTCCACATTTGCGGTCCGAAAGTCGTAGGGGGTCGTAGGCATGAGCACCTATGGCGCTCATCACCACCAGCGCAAGGAGCGACATTGGCGCTCCTTGCCAGCAACTGCGGCTCTCACTTTGCGAGGGCCGCAGTTCCAGCGGGCTCGCAAGCGTTAGCAACAACCCATATTGCTGAGAACTATATATGTGATATATATATATATGAAATAAGATATCTGGAAGATATATATTTACTAGCGCCTTGCCCATCAAAAATGACGGCAATAAAATTGTAATGGTGGCACCTTCAGCGATCCCAGCGAGCCTCCCCCCCTGTCTACTTCCTCCCTTGTGTCTCCTTTCCCACTCCTCACCCTCCCTTGTGTCTCCTTTCCCCCTCCTCTCCCTCCCTTCCCTCCCCTGTGCCTCCTTTCCCCCTCCTCTCCCTCTCCTGTGTGTACTTTCCGCCTTCTCTCCCTCCCCTGTGTCTCCTTTCCCCCCTCCCTCCCGTGTCTCTGTCCCCCTCTACCTCACGTGTCTCCCCTGTGTTTCTTTTCCCCCTCTCTTTCCCCTGTGTCTCCTTCACCCCTCCCCTGTCTCTCCCCCTGCCCTGTCTCTTCCTCCCTCCCCTGTCTTTTCCACCTCTCCCTCCCCAGTATATCACTGTACTGGTGGTACCATGCTCAGCTCTGGGTATATCTCTGTACTGGTGATGCCATGTTCAGCTCTGGGTATATCACTGTACTGGTGGTACCATGTTCAGCTCTGGGTATATCACTGTACTGGTGGTACCATGCTCAGCTCTGGGTATATCTCTGTACTGGTGGTACCATGCTCACCTCTGGGTATATCACTGTACTGGTGGTACCATGCTCAGCTCTGGGTATATCTCTGTACTTGTGGTGCCATGCTCAGCTCTGGGTATATCTCTGTACTGGTGGTACCATGTTTAGCTCTGGGTATATTTCTGTATTGGTGGTGCCATGCTCAGCTCTGGGTATATCTCTGTACTGGTGGTACCATGCTCAGCTCTGGGTATATCTCTGTACTGGTGGTACCATGCTCAGTAGAGATGTCGCGAATAGTTCGCCGGCGGATTGTTCCCGGCGAACATAGCACGTTCGCGTTCGTGGCGAACAGCGAACATATGCGAGATTTGACCCGCCCCCAATACTTTATCATTGAGCAAACTTTGACCCTGCATGTCACAGTCAGCAGATACAATCCAGCCAATCAGCAGCATACACTCCCTTCCACACCCTTCTACCTCATGGACAGCAGCCATTTTGGAATCATAACTAACTTGCAGTCTTACTGAGAGGAGGTAGAGTGTAGGTGATACTGCATCAATAGGGAAAACCATAGCTAGGCAAGTTTATTCAGTGTCCAGTGCAGTGCTGAAGGACTCATCAGATCTCTGCTGTAAAGACAGCACCCCAAAAAGCCCTTTTTAGGGCTATAACATTTTTTTTTTTCTTCGTTTTTTTTCTGTGTAATCTAACTTCATTTGCCTGTCTCCCTGCTAGCCCCTGCTTGCAAGTGTGTGTGTCAGGCTAACAGCTTATACTGTGTGTGCACAACGCATTCAATATAATATTGTTTACTAGCTGTCTACTTTAAAAAAAAAAAAACTTTTATTTTCTTAAATCTAAGTGCATTTGCATAACCGTCAATCAAAGTTCATTTGCTTGACCGCTACCCATAGTGTGTGTCCTGCTTACAAGTACTGTGCCAAGTTCAACCAATCCAGTCTAGTTGGGGTACCAACAGTCCACATTTAAAAAACCCAAACTTTTATTTTCTTAAATCTAAGTGCATTTGCATAACCGTCAATCAAAGTTCATTTGCTTGACCGCTACTCATAGTGTGTGTCCTGCTTACAAGTACTGTGCAAAGTTCAACCAATCCAGTCTAGTTGGGGTACCAACAGTCCACATTTTAAAAAAAAATGACAGGCAGAGGCAGGACACCCCGCAGAGGCCGTCGTGGTCGTGGTGCTGTGATTCCCTTTAGCCCTACAATAATGCCCAGTGTTCAGAGGCCAGTTACCCTGAACTTGAAAAGTTCAGAGGACGTAGTTGACTGGCTAACACAGGACACCCAATCTTCTACAGCTTCCGCTTGGAACATTGACGCACCATCCTCCTCCAGCTTAGCTTCGGGCACCTCTCAAGTTACCACTCACCCGCCTGGCGCCACCACCAACACTAGTACCACAGCCAATTCAATTGATCAGTCAGAAGAAATATTTACACATCAGTTTGAAGAAATGAGTGATGCGCAACCATTATTGCCAGAGAATGTAGTTAACAGGCATATGTCTCAGTCAGGCAGCATTACACACATGTACGTACGATGTGATGATGATGATGATGATGTACCCGCTGCTGCTTCCTGTGTTCAGTTGTCATATACAAGTGAGGCGGGTGATGATGATGACGATGCGTCCGTGGATGTCACGTGGGTGCCTGCTAGAAGAGAAGAAGAACAGGGGGAAAGTTCAGATGGGGAGACAGAGAGGAGGAGGAGACGAGTTGGAAGTAGAGGGAGGTCATCGCAACGAGCTAGTGGCACAGTCAGACAGCATGCATCAGCACCCGGGGTCAGCCAGACAGCACGCCAATCAACACATGCTGTTGCCACCACCAGAATGCCGTCACCGCCGAGCTCAGCAGTGTGGCATTTTTTTGTGTGTCTGCCTCTGACAACAGCGATGCCATTTGCAACCTGTGCCAAAAGAAACTGAGTCGTGGGAAGTCCAACACCCACCTAGGTACAACTGCTTTGCGAAGGCACATGATGTCACAGCACAAACGCCAATGGGATCAACACATGAGTACAAGCAGCACACAAACTCAAAGCCGCCATCCTCCTCCTGGTCCAGCATCTTCATCCACATCAACCAGTGCTGTCCTCCTTGCCCCCTCTCAACTCTCCACCACTCCGTCTCTCGCCTCTTGCTGTTCCTGCTCATCTCCGAACAGTCAGGTGTCTGTCAAGGGCATGTTTGAGCGTAAGAAGCCAATGCCACAAAGTCACCCCCTTGCCCGGCGTCTGACAGCTGGCTTGTCTGAACTCTTGGCCCGCCAGCTTTTACCATACAAGCTGGTGGAGTCTGAGGCGTTCAAAAAGTTTTTAGCAATTGGGATACCGCAGTGGAAGGTACCCGGCCGAAATTTCTTTGCCCAAAAGGCAATCCCCAACCTGTACTCAATTGTGCAAAAGGAAGTAATGGCATCTCTGGCACACAGTGTTGGGGCAAGGGTCCATCTGACCACTGATACCTGGTCTGCAAAGCATGGTCAGGGCAGGTATATCACCTACACTGCGCATTGGGCAAACCTGCTGACGCCTGCCAAGCATGGAATGCGTGGCTCTGCAGAGGAGTTGGTGACACCGCCACGACTTGCAGGCAGGCTTTATCACGACCCACTCTCTGGCTGGGGTCTGCTGACCGGATTTGGGTTACTCTGGACCTTGGAGTAGCTTTGAGTACAGGAACATCATGTCTCAGCCCTTGGTTTAGACTGAGCAATATTGACAGTAAGTCTGACGAATCTTACTGCAAGCATATGTCCCCGGGTAAATAATACATCTACACACCACGTCTTGATGAAAATTATGAACAACGTTTTATTTTGGAACAACATATTTAAAACATTTCACACACACACAGTGGAGGGAGTGGATCAACCTTTCCCCTTTCTCTGGCCAATAGGGTTACCTCCAGAGTAACCTAATTACCTCTGTCCAATGTAACAGAGGTAGGCTATGGGAACCACCAGACCCCTCCCCTGGGCCAACCCCAGGCGTGGCCACCAAGCTCATTCTGACCTAGGCTGTCCCAGGGAAACTTCCTGTTTGAGCTCCTAGGCCCCCCATTGTTATCTAGGTGCCTGGCTGTCTGGCAAATCTCTTTGTTAAGGTCCTGGCGACACCCTGTGAGGTTTATCTTGTTCAGCTCCTGCCTCAGTGTTTACCTAATGGGGGATGGTTTAACTAAATACAATCACTCCATAATACTATATACAAGCTCATACTGTAATTAACTATTACAACCCAAACCATATTTCCCCATTCCCACATGGTATCAGGGTGGGGCAAGTTTTCCACGTCAATCCATTTTATGCAGTAATGCTGACTTTATTTAATGGTGACAGTGGAACCCCCTATTCATACCATTCACAAGCAGTGAATTTGTGAGCCCAAAGCTTTTGTTCTTCCACATGGCAACAGCATGTGGAAGATAACCCAGCCCCAAATGGCCACTGCTGCCAGTCACAAAATGGCCCCAGCATAGTTCACAACAAATCCAATATGGCCCCTGGGTGATTCATGACAGGCCTGCTGCCACCTCCTCTACTCCTCCTACTCCATCCTCTTCCATAACCTCCTCAGCTGAGTCCTCTTCTGCTGCTGCGTCTTGCTCCACATCAACGGCACACCCCCAGCTCCCCAGATACTATTCCACATCCCGGATACGGCAGTGTCATGCCGTCTTGGGGTTGACTTGCCTCAAAGCCGAGAGTCACACCGGGCCAGCACTCCTGTCCGCCCTGAACGCACAGGTGGATCAATGGCTGACTCCGCACCAACTAGAGATTGGCAAAATGGTTTGTGACAACGGAAGAAATTTGTTGGCGGTATTAAATTTGGGCAAGTTGACGCATGTGCCGTGCATGGCACATGTGTGTAATCTGATCGCACAACGCTTTGTCCATAAGTATCCAGGCTTACAGAATGTCCTGAAGCAGGCCAGAAAGGTGTGTGGCCATTTCAGGCGTTCCTACACGGCCATGGCGCACTTTTCAGATATCCAGCGGCGAAACAACATGCCAGTGAGGCGCTTGATTTGTGACAGCCCCACACGTTGGAATTCAACACTCCTAATGTTCGACCGCCTGCTCCAACAAGAAAAAGCCATAAACGAGTATTTGTATGACCGGGGTGCTAGGACAGCCTCTGCGGAGCTGGGGATTTTTTTGCCACGTTACTGGACGCTCATGCGCAATGCCTGTAGGCTCATGCGTCCTTTTGAGGAGGTTACAAACCTTGTCAGTCGCACCGAAGGCACCATCAGCGACATCATACCATTTGTTTTCTTCCTGGAGCGTGCCCTGCGAAGAGTGCTGGATCAGGCCGTAGATGAGCGTGACGAGGAAGAGGAAGAGTTGTGGTCACCATCACCACCAGATACAGCCTTATCAGCATCGCTTGCTGGACCTGCGGCAACGCTGGAAGAGGATTGTGAGGGCGAGGAGTCAGAGGAGGAATGTGGCTTTGAGGGGGAGGAGGAAGACCAATCACAACAGGCATCCCAGGGTGCTCGTTGTCACCTATCTGGTACCCGTGGTGTTGTACGTGGCTGGGGGGAAGAACATATCTTCAGCGAGATCACTGAGGACGAGGAACGGAACATGACTAGCTGGGCATCCAACCTTGTGCAAATGGGGTCTTTCATGCAGTCGTGCCTGTCGCAGGACCCTCGTATAAAAAGGCTGAAGGGGAACGACCTGTACAGGGTGTGCGTGCTAGTAGACCCCCGGTATAAGCAGAAAGTGCCTGATTTGTTACCAAATTACCGCAAGTCAGAAAGGATGCAGCAGGTCCAAAACAAATTAACAAGTATGCTTTACACAGCATATAAGGGTGATGTCACAGCACAAGGGCAATGTAACAGGGGAAGAGGTGAAAGTAATCCACCTCCCACGACTACACCGGCAAGGACAGGACGTTTAAAAGACGTGTTGTTGATGGAGGACATGCGGACCTTTTTCAGTCCTACGCATCGCATCAGCCCTTCGGGATCCACCCTCAGAGAACGACTTGACCGACAGGTAGCAGACTACCTCGCCTTAACTGCAGATATCGACACTCTGAGGAGAGATGAACCCCTTGACTACTGGGTATGCAGGCTAGACCTGTGGCCTGAGCTATCCCAATTTGCAATTGAACTTCTGTCCTGCCCCGCTTCAAGTGTCCTGTCAGAAAGGACCTTCAGTGCAGCAGGAGGTTTTGTCACCGAGAAGAGAAGTCGCCTAGGGCAAAAAAGTCTAGATTGCCTCACCTTTATAAAGATGAATGAGGGATGGATCCCGAAGCGACTGACACTGGGCGATACATTCGACTGAAAAAGGCCTGATGAGATGAGCTGCCTTCGGCTATAAATGGTCCACACGCTGCTGTATGTTATCTGTGAATGCCGGATGACTTGCGTGAATTATCCGCCACCAACTAGGGTTCAAGAAGAGGCAATGTTTTATGGCACTTTCTGCCTGGGGAACAAAGGTCAATTTTTCTGGCCGCTGCAAGAGCAGCGGCTGCAACAATATCTAATTTTTGAATTTCAATTTTTATGCCAGAAGGCGTATGGCATGTAATGGAAAAGAAAGCATATTGAACAGTCTTGCATAACACAACAGTTGTGCAAAAATACATATTTACAATGAAGACATTTTGTTAAAATTAGGTGGCTAGGCCTTCTTTTTTTTACTTTTTTGGTTAATACATTTTCTTTTTTTTTACTGTGATTGCAATTTTTAAGAGAAACCTAAGACATGGTAAAACAGACAATAGTAAAGTCCTATTATCTATCATCACTCCAGCAGTAGCTTATTATTTACAATATCTAACCTGCTCAATCGCCCTTGGGTTACCCTAGGGCAGGCTTCAGTAGGCGACCTCTCCTTTCCTCGGATGATTTTGCCGCCGGTTGCTTCTGAAGGGTCTCCTCCAGGGCTCCCCCACTCCGGTCCTTCCCCCCGAGTCGCTTCAACCATTAACAAATGTTTTATTATATTAGGGGGGCACTAAATGGGGATGTTATCCAGGGATCCCAAATTGTCTGGAACTGGGTGATTCTATCCAAGACTACATGGTTAAATCTCTCGTTGAGCAGTAAATAGTTGATTTTTTTTTATTAATTCCTGAAAGTTTTCATTTGGGGTTTTCCAACTACTAGCTATGTGTATTTTTTCTTTCAAAAAATATTTTATTAGGTCAATCTTAAACATTTTAGAAGCTAGTAAGCATGTTTCTTCCCATAGTCTTATGACTGCCGAACACTCCCACCAGACATGAATAAATGTAGCCTCATTACCACTGTTCCTAAAACATGAGCTGCTCCATTTTGGATCCCATTTATTAGCTTAAAAGGAGTAATATTTGTCCTGTGTAGGACCTTTATTGAAGTCTCAAGCAGACTATAATTTAAAGATCCCCTACTTAAGCCTTGCCAACTTTTATCCCATGTGCTATCTGCCAACTCTGTGCCCAAATCCCTCTCCCAGGCTTTGGTATAGTCTGGTTTGTTTGCCCATGAGTTTTCTTAAATAGTTCATACATGAGGCTAATAATACCAGGCTGAAAGGGGGAATCCCTACATGTTTTGAGTAGCCAGGTGTTTCTTTGGGGGGTTCCCCTATCACTTATCGTATATATAAAATGATGTATCCTGCAAAAATTATATTGTTCAGCCAGGGGTAAATTGTATCTATCTCTCACCCACTCAAAGGTCATTATTTTGTCGTCATGCCACCATGGACCAACCCTTAGTAGGTTCTGAGACTTCCACCAACTGAGAGAGCTTTCCGGAAGATGTATCTTAAAGTGGGGATTGGGTACGATAGGGGTAAGATCTGATACCCGAGTGTCCAGTTTTTGTGTCCAGTTCATCTCCATCCATATTTTTAATGAGTGCTTAATCAATGGGTTTTTCACGTTTCTCAAAAAAGTATACAGGCCTGGAATCCATATTACTGTATCCCATGTATAAGGTGACATGCTTACATTTTCCATAAATACCCAGAGCGGCTGATGTGTTTTGGAGAATGCACCAGAGGAATGAAAGCCAGCTGCACTGCCTTGTAATACAGTTTGAGATTCGGGTCCCTACCCTCTTTTGGAAAGACTATGAGGTCGGCCTGATTCAATTAGGGGGCATAGGTTTTCCATTTAGTATAGCGTTAAACAAAGATGTTAGGTGCGGGGGTAAGCAAGGGCTCAAATTTCTTATAGTACAGATGAGTAAAACCGTCTGGCCCTGGGGACTTGGATTGTAGATTTAACTTCCTCTTGGGATATGTCTAGGTTCAAGCTGTCCAATTGAGGTACAGGTATTTTGTGGACTTCTTGCTGTAGTAGGAAGGACTCTATGTCAGATCCGCTGCAGCGGGATTGGGATGAATATATGGTCTGATCGAAGTTTTGAAATGTTTCTTGGATAGCATTGGGGCTAAAGGAGGTTTGGCCATCAGGTAGTCTAAAGATACCGTATATTATGTCCTCTCTTGGGGGTTAAAGACACTAATAATTCCTCCAATAAAATTCTGCTTTTTTTTTTGTGGGCAAGGTCACTGGTTAGCCCCTTGGGTTATCTGTTAAAAAGAGTGGCGCAGAGACTGTGGGGGCTGTTAGCCTCCTTGTCCCTGTGTGGCCGTTTAGAATCCCTGCTGCTGCATGTTTCAGCTTTATTAAGGTGTAATTGTACAGGGTTTGACTCAAGTAGCTGCCTGTGCTGGGTCAGTTTGGCTTAATTGCTGGGCTCTTTTCCTGCAAAGATGGCGATTGTCAGTCCATGGGCCTCTATGTCCCCTTCACTACCTTTGTCCCCGCTTGTGTGCTTATTTGGGATGCCCCCCTTTATATCTCCGGTCCGTGGCCTTGTAAGGGTCGCCCCCTCAATCTCTGAGTGTGGATATGCAGGGATGGGGCGTTGAATCAGGCCTACCTTCTTCTCTGCTCGCTGCAAAATCAACAATACCTAATTTTTCAGGCATGTGTACATGCCTAATTTTTCTGGCCTCTGGTGCTGCACTGTGGCTTCAACAACCAAACCCCAAAAAAAGGCACATAACAGGGATTAAACTGATAGGAGTAGTACACACCACTCATATCTGGTGTAACAGTAGTGTACATTTAAAACCAAAAACATTTTTTCTACTGTAATAGATTGCATAGCAGTTAGTTGTCTGCAAGCGTGTGTGTCAGACCTACAGCGTCTACTCTGCCAACTTCTGCAAGTGCACAGTGCCACTCATATCTGTTGTCACAGTAGCTTGGACGCATAGTACCGATCTGTCAAAACCTGTAATGATGAATGAGGTCTAGAGTAGCCTGGTTCCCTTATCCTCTACAGGTTGAGACCTAATGTTTGGGTGACTCCAGACCAACACATGAGTACAAGCAGCACACAAACTCAAAGCCGCCCATCCTCCTCCTGGTGCAGCATCATCAGCCACATCAACAACTGCTGTCCTCCTTGCCCCCTCTCAACCATCCGCCACTCCGTCTCTCGCCTTGAGCAGTTCCTGCTCATCTGCCCATAGTCAGGTGCCTGTAAAGGACATGTTTGAGCGTAAGAAGCTAATGTCACAAAGTGCCCCAAAATTGAAGTGATACGACCAACAAAGCATCTTTTTCCATCTCCCAGTTCTAAAAATACAGGCCTTATACACGCCCCCTGATAGGTAACGTAACAAGTATTAAACTGATAAGAGTAGTACTTACAAACACGCCACTCCTATCTGGTGGCACCTTTGACTGCACGTGCCGTGCCCCAAAATTGAAGTGATACGACCAACAAAGCATCTTTTTCCATCTCCCGGTTCTAAAAATCCAGGCCTTATACACGCCCACTGATATGTGCTGTAACAGGTATTAAACTGATAAGAGCAGTACTACTTAACACACCTTATAATAATAATGCAGAGAGAGGCAACGCAGTGAGAGGAGTTTGAAGAAGAGGAGTCAGAGGAGGAAGGTGGCTTTGAGGAGGTGGAAGACCAAACACAGCAGGCGTCCCAGGGGGCTTGTTGTCACCTTTTGGGGACCCTTGGTGGCTGGGTGGAGGAAGAGACCTTCAATGAGATCAGTGAGGATAAGGAACGGGACATGGCTAGCTTGGTATCCAACCTTGTGCAAATGGACTGTTTGCGGTTGTTTGCGGTGCGTTAAACGGGGAGTTTGGTCTGTCACTGTGAAGCGGGTGTAACCCTTACACTACCTGATCGATACAACATCATACCTGATGTTTTAAAGCACGTTATTCCAAACAATTTAGGAATGTTAGGTAATTTATGCCCTTTATGGCTGAAAACCAGACTCTGCATCAACTATGTAATTTTCCGTGGGAGTTTTGCCATGGATCCCCCTCCGGCATGCCACAGTCCAAGTGTTAGTCCCGTTGAAACAACTTTCCCATCACTATTGTGGCCAGAAAGAGTCCCTGTGGGTTTTAAAATTCGCCTGCCCATTGAAGTCTATGGCGGTTCGCCGATGTTCGCTGGTTCGCGAACATTTGCGGCGGTTCGCGTTTGCGGTTCGCGAACTGAAAATTTTAGGTTCGCGACATCACTACTTATAGTGTTATTACATGGGTTTATTAGTGTGCTATAGCGATCTATATAGTTGAGCCACCCAGTACACTCACATTGTGTCACAAACAGCATTCCCAGCTTTACAATTTTATTACCGTCATTTTGAGGAGCAAGTTGCTAGTTTGTTAATAATTGTTAATTGATCCAGAGGAATTCAAACAGAAAAAAAAAACGTTGCCAGTTGTCTCATAAGGGAAAAAAAGCAAAATTCCTTCCTGACCCCAGAGACTGGCATTCAGATTTCTCCCTGGACCAATATTCCTTCAATAGTTATCTAGGATAACCTTGAATGCCCTCTTTATTAAAAAATATAAGTTATCTGTTGAATTCGCTGTCACCACCTCCTTTGGTAGAGAATTTCACAGTTTAGCCACAGTCTGCCCACTCTCTCCCTCCCCTGTCTCCCTTTGCCCCCTATCTCCCTCCCCTTTTTTCTCTTTGCCTCCTCTCTCCCTCCATTGTCTGTCTTTTCCTCCTCTCTCCCTCCCCTGTCTTTCTTTGCCCCTTATCACTTTCCCCTGTCTCTCTTTGCCCCCTCTCTCCCTCCCGTGTCTCTCTTTGCCCATCTCTCCCTCCCCTGTCTCTCTTTGCCCCCTCTCTCCCTCCCCTGTCTCTCTTTGCCCCCTCACTCCCTCCCCAGTCTCTCTATGCCATTATCTCCTCCTGTCTCCCCTTGCCCCCTCTCTCCCTCCCCTTTTTCTCTTTGCCCCCTCTCTCCCTCCCCTGTCTCTCTTTGCCCCCTCTTTCCCTCCCCAGTCTCTCTTTGCCCCCTCGCTCCCTCCCCTTTTTCTCTTTGCCCCCTCTCTCCCTCGATTGTCTCTCTTTGCCCCTTATCTCGCTCACTGTCTTTCTTTGCCCCTCTCTCCCTCCCCTGTCTCTCTTTGCCCCTCTCTCCCTCCCCTGTCTCTCTTTGCCCCCTCTCTCCCTCCCCTGTCTCTCTTTGCCCCCTCTCTCCCTCCCCTGTCTCTCTTTGCCCCTTATCTCCCACCCTGTCTCTCTTTGCACCCTCTCTCCCTCCCCTGTCTCTCTTTGCCCCCTCTCTCCCTCCCCTGTCTCTCTTTGCCCCCTCTCTCCCTCCCCTTTTTCTCTTTGCCCCCTCTCTCCCTCCCTTGTCTCTCTTTGCCCCTTATTTCGCTCACTGTCTTTCTTTGCCCCTCTCTCCCTCCCCTGTCTCTCTTTGCCCCTTATCTCCCTCCCCTGTCTCTCTTTGCACCATCTCTCCCTCCCCTGTCTCTCTTTGCCCCCTCTCTCCCTCCCCTGTCTCCCTTTTTCCCCCTCTCTCCCTCCCCTTTTTCTCTTTGCCCCCTTATCTCCCTCCCCTGTCTCTCTTTGCCCCCTCTCTCCCTCCCCTGTCTCTCTTTGCCCCCTCTCTCCCTCCCCTGTCTCTCTTTGCCCCCTCTCTCCCTCCCCTGTCTCTCTTTGCCCCCTCACTCCCTCCCCAGTCTCTCTATGCCATTATCTCCTCCTGTCTCCCTTTGCCCCCTCTCTCCCTCCCCTTTTTCTCTTTGCCCCCTCTCTCCCTCCCCTGTCTCTCTTTGCCCCCTCTTTCCCTCCCCAGTCTCTCTTTGCCCCTCTCTCCCTCCCCTGTCTCTCTTTGCCCCTCTCTCCCTCCCCTGTCTCTCTTTGCCCCCTCTCTCCCTCCCCTGTCTCTCTCTGCCCCTCTCTCCCTCCCCTTTTTCTCTTTGCCCCCTTATCTCCCTCCCCTGTGTCTCTTTGCCCCCTCTCTCCCTCCCCTGTCTCTCTTTGCCCCCTCTCTCCCTCCCCTGTCTCTCTTTGCCCCTTATCTCCCTCCCCTTTTTCTCTTTGCCCCCTTATCTCCCTCCCCTGTGTCTCTTTGCCCCCTCTCTCCCTCCCCTGTCTCTCTTTGCCCCCTCTCTCCCTCCCCTGTCTCTCTTTGCCCCTTATCTCCCTCCCCTGTCTTTCTTTTCCCCGTCTTTCCCACCCCTGTCTCTCTTTGCCCCTCTCTCCCTCCCCTGTCTCTCTTTGCCCCCTCTCTCCCTCCCCTGTCTCTCTTTGCCCCCTCTCTCCCTCCCCTGTCTCTCTTTGCCCCCTCTCTCCCTCCCCTGTCTCTCTTTGCCCCATCTCTCCCCTGTCTCTCCTATTCCCCAGTAATGGGATTATGAGATACTAACATTATGATTACCACAATAATACCAGCAAGGGCTCCATGTGGTGTGTATAAAGATCACACTATGGAAGATGCACCCCTCTCCAGACCCGCACCCCAGTACTGCGTATCTCTCCCGACTCCCTGCTCCTCTTGATGCCCCTGGGTCTCACATCAGCCTGTTCAATCCCCACACGTGCTCTCAGCTGGAATCATGGTGCAACCTGCTCCCTTCACCGATCCGAGCACCAACTAAACTCCAACAGGTGTCCGCCCATGAGATCCTCACACTCCCAGCATTCGATACTCGTGCGCCTCCTCACACGTGTCCCACACACCGTGTCTCTCCGTCTCGCACACCCACTACCCACATTCTATCCTCTCCATGTGTCCACCCCCCCATGTGATATCAGGCCATGCACCCTCTTCAGACCCGCACCCCAGTACTCCGGAGCCTCCCTGTGTAATTCCCCCAGCTCCTCTTGATGCCCCTGGGTCTCACATCAGCCTGTCCAGGCCCCACATGTGTTCTCACCTGGCCTCATGGTGCGACCTGTTCGATTCACTGATCTGAGCACCATCTGATCTCAAACACGTGTCTGCCTGCAAGATACTCCCACTCCCAGCAGCCCCTGCACTGACAGCAAAGAGGAAATGCAGCCGGGGGGTAATGTGGCCCGCTGTGCTGAGGGCCTTGCGCTCCTTGCAGGTAAAAGTCCTGCAGGCCTCGCATTGAGTGACTGCCACGCTCATCTCCACCCCACAACTGCATCCCTCACTTTGCGAGGCCGGCAAAGCATGACGATAACTATCAGTATGACAACTATATATACTAGCGAATTGCCCGTCAGAAAATGACGGCAATGAAATTGTAAGTGAGCTAATGCTGTTTGGTGTATAATAAAATAAATAATAGATTAATAAAGTAATATACTTTACCTATTTTGAAGTAATATATGCAGGAAGCATTGTGTTGAAGAGCTGGCAATCTGTTTTGATGTTGCTTCAGCATCAGTGCTGTGGAGCTGCTGTGTAAGCGTCATGAATGTGTGCAGTGTAATAGTGTGCGTGCGCGAGGCAAATCCGTTAGCGTAGCTGTGTACTTCCGCAATGTATAAGTTATTGTTCTAAAATGGCGGCTAATGTGTGGTATGCGGCTGTGGCAGAATATCCGTAGCTGTTTTGTGGTGTTTTGCGTGTTTTTGGTGGTGTTTTGCGTGTTTAGAGTCCTGTAGCCTCGTTTTCGTTTTGTTCGGCTGCCATTTTTTCTCTCGCTTAGGTGATTTTCGGGTGTTTAAACTCCAAAATTTGGACTTAAATGGAGGTGTAACTTTACTTGCAGAGGTCCTGTGTGCACGTGGGTAAGCTTTTTATATGTTTGTTGTGTGTATTTATTGTGTTTGGGTTCGCGCGGGTTGCGTCCTTGTTTTCGAATCTCTTATGTGTTTTTTGGCAATTCCGTAGGTGTTTGGTGGTGTTTTGCGTCTTTAGACTGCTGTAGCCTCGCTTTCGTTTGTTTCGGCGGCCATTTTTTCTCTCGCTTAGAGAATTTTTTAGTGTCTAAACTCTTTTATTTTGAGTTAAATTGAGGTGTAACTTTCCGAGGTCCTGGATGCTCCCTCTTCCTGTAAGTAAGCTTTTTATGTATGTGTTGTGTGTATTTATTGTGTTTTTCATTTTTTCATGTGCGCGGTATGCAGCCGATTTTTGCGAGGTTGTAGATGGTCGTAACGTGTCTTGTACTTTTTTGCGAGGTCCGCAGTTGCTGGCAAGGAGCGCCTTCGGCACTCCATGCAGCAACTGAGGCCCTCGCTTCGTGAGCTCCATGCCAGCGGCAATAAAATTTGAAGACCGGCAATGGTGTTTGCCACACAATGGGAAGCTCCCCCCCTCTAACCTGCCTCCCTCGCAATGAGCGCCTTTACCACCCCCTCTACCTTACTGGTCTTGCGATGAGTGCCATTGCGAGCCTCTCCACTCTCTACTCCCTCCCCTGTGTCTCTTCTCCCTCCTCTCCCTCTCATGTCTCTTCACCTCTCCTTTCCCTCTCCTGTGTCTATTCCCCCCTCCTTTGTGTCCCCCCCTCCTCTCCTTGTGTCTCCCCCTCCTCTGTGTCTCTTCCCCCCCCTCCCCTGTGTGTCTTCTTTCCCCTCCCTCCCCTGTGTCTCTTTCCCCCCTTGGCGCATGCGCGGGGGTGATGCGATCAATCACAGTTGTCAAACTGCCTCTCACACACACACAGAGCTTTAGACACACACATAGCCTCACACACAGCCACACACTCACACAGAGCCACACACACTCACATAGCCACACACATAGCCTCACACACACACACACACAGCCTCCCACACACACACAGCCTCCCTCACACACATACACAGCCTTACACACACACAGCCTTACACACACACACACAGCCTTACACACACACAGCCTCACACACACACACAGCCTCACACACACACACATAGCTTTACACACACACACAGCCTCACACACACAGCCTCACACACACAGCCTCACACACTCACACGTAGCCACACACTCACACATAGTCACACACATAGCCACACACTCACACACACATAGCCTCACACTCACATAGCCTCACACTCACATAGCCACACACTCACACATAGCCACACACATAGCCTCGCACACTCAAACATAGCCACACACAGTCAAATAGCCACACACATAGCGTCACACACTCACATAGCCACACACATAGCGCCACACACTCACACATAGCCACACACTCACACATAGCCACACACAGTCACATAGTCACACACACTCACATAGCAACAAACATAGCCACACACTCACATATAGCCACACACTCAACCTCACACTCACATATAGCCACACACACACACATAGCCTCAACCACACATAGCCTCACACGTAGCCACATAGCCTGATGCATAGCCACACACATAGCCACACACTCACATATAATCACACACACACATAGCCTCACACACATAGCCTCACACATATAGCCTCACACACAAAGCCTCACACACACAAAGCCTCTCACACACACACATACAGGGAGTGCAGAATTATTAGGCAAATGAGTATTTTGACCACATCATCCTCTTTATGCATGTTGTCTTACTCCAAGCTGTATAGGCCCGAAAGCCTACTACCAATTAAGCATATTAGGTGATGTGCATCTCTGTAATGAGAAGGGGTGTGGTCTAATGACATCAACACCCTATATCAGGTGTGCATAATTATTAGGCAACTTCCTTTCCTTTGGCAAAATGGGTCAAAAGAAGGACTTGACAGGCTCAGAAAAGTCAAAAATAATGAGATATCTTGCAGAGGGATGCAGCACTCTTAAAGCGTTTCATTCAAGCGTTTCATTCAAAATAGTCAACAGGGTCGCAAGAAGCGTGTGGAAAAACCGAGGCGCAAAATAACTGCCCATGAACTGAGAAAAGTCAAGCGTGCAGCTGCCACGATGCCACTTGCCACCAGTTTGGCCATATTTCAGAGCTGCAACATCACTGGAGTGCCCAAAAGCACAAGGTGTGCAATACTCAGAGACATGGCCAAGGTAAGAAAGGCTGAAAGACGACCACCATTGAACAAGACACACAAGCTAAAACGTCAAGACTGGGCCAAGAAATATCTCAAGACTGATTTTTCTAAGGTTTTATGGACTGATGAAATGAGAGTGAGTCTTGATGGGCCAGATGGATGGGCCCGTGGCTGGATTGGTAAAGGGCAGAGAGCTCCAGTCCAACTCAGACGCCAGCAAGGTGGAGGTGGAGTACTGGTTTGGGCTGGTATCATCAAAGATGAGCTTGTGGGGCCTTTTCGGGTTGAGGATGGAGTCAAGCTCAACTCCCAGTCCTACTGCCAGTTCCTGGAAGACACCTTCTTCAAGCAGTGGTACAGGAAGAAGTCTGCATCCTTCAAGAAAAACATGATTTTCATGCAGGACAATGCTCCATCACACGCGTCCAAGTACTCCACAGCGTGGCTGGCAAGAAAGGGTATAAAAGAAGAAAATCTAATGACATTGCCTCCTTGTTCACCTGATCTGAACCCCATTGAGAACCTGTGGTCCATCATCAAATGTGAGATTTACAAGGAGGGAAAACAGTACACCTCTCTGAACAGTGTCTGGGAGGCTGTGGTTGCTTCTGCACGCAATGTTGATGGTGAACATATCAAAACACTGACAGAATCCATGGATGGCAGGCTTTTGAGTGTCCTTGCAAAGAAAGGTGGCTATATTGGTCACTGATTTGTTTTTGTTTTGTTTTTGAATGTCAGAAATGTATATTTGTGAATGTTGAGATGTTATATTGGTTTCACTGGTAAAAATAAATAATTGAAATGGGTATATATTTGTTATTTGTTAAGTTGCCTAATAATTATGCACAGTAATAGTCACCTGCACACACAGATATCCCCCTAAAATAGCTAAAACTAAAAACAAACTAAAAACTACTTCCAAAAATATTCAGCTTTGATATTAATGAGTTTTTTGGGTTCATTGAGAACATGGTTGTTGTTCAATAATAAAATTAATCCTCAAAAATACAACTTGCCTAATAATTCTGCACTCCTTGTAGTCACACACGCAAATTTAACCATACACTCACACATAGCCACACACTCACACATAGCCACACACTCACACATAGCCACACACTCACACATAGCCACACACTTACACACACATAGCAACACACTCACACTCACATAGCCTCACACTCACATAGCCACACACTCACACACACATAGCCACACACTCACACACACATAGCCACACATTCACACAGAAGCAGTCACATATACACACGCACATATATAGTGTTATTTGTCCATGTTATTTACTTTCCTCTTCATTTACAGGTATATATACATACTGTAGATCCTGTGTTTTTAATGCCTGATAGAAATATGAGACCAGACCACACTATGCACTACAGGACAGGACAGGGCGGGCGATTCAGTTACGTTGACGCTGCTGTCCCTGAGCTGTGATTGTCTGAGCTGAATGGTGACTCCTCCCTTTTACTTGTGATACGGTGCAGCCGCTGTGCTGTAATTGACTGAGCCAGACTTTAACCCCGCCTCCCCCCTAGTCACATGTTGATGCTGATGTGCTGTGATTGGCTGAGCTGGACTATGGCCCCTCCCCTCTCCTGGACACAGAGCTGATACTGGGCTCGGTCTGATAGGTGAGTCTGACACTGGATCCTCTCGCCCGACTCAATGCACATGCTCGGCAGACGCTGGCGCGATGCGCATGCACTGGGGTGATGCAATCGTAGTTGTCAAACTGTGATCTGTCGCAAGTGTGATGACAAATCGCAGTTTGACAACTATTTTATGTGACTAGCGACTTGCCCATCAAAAATGATGGGGCAATAAAAAAGTGTTGAAATGTTGTTTGTCACACAATGTGAGTGTACTGTGTGCCTCAACTATATAGACCCCTATAACACACTAATGAACGCATGTAATAACACTATAAGTGCCATGAGGGTCATCCAGGACCCTCATGACCCAAAGAGTAAGCTCTACACCATTTTAACCCGGTCTCTTATAGGGTTCTATACAGACCCTCCTAAGCCTCTATTTAGTCCCATAAGGGTATTTAAAGACCCTCATGGGACAGTTAGAAGCCTAACATTACCCTGTAAATGCTATGAGGGTTCTCCAGTACCCTCATGACACTAAGTATAAACACTACACTGCGCTAAGCTCATTCCAATAAACCATTAAATCTAAACTACCCCCCTCTACACTAACCTATTAACACCTATAATACCTACCTAAACTATCTAACTACCACCTAATAAAGCCCCCACCACTCTAATTACAGAAAAAAAAAAAACTAAAGTCACAAAAAATAAAAAAATCTACATGGCAGAAAATAAAAAAACCTAATTCACAAAAAATAAAAATCGACATTACAGAAAATTAAATTTCACAAAAAATTAAAAAAGGAACCTTAAAGAAAATAAAAAAATACATTACAACCCCCCCACTACAGAAAAAAAAAATTACACACCTGAAAAGGAAATAAAATAAAATACCCCCGTATCTAACATGCAATCAATACTATCTATATAAAATACATCCCCCAATCTATCTAATATACAATACATCCTAACTATCTAAAATACATACCCCTATCTAACATACTATACTATATAATATACATTATATCCTATCTATCTAAAATACATCCCCCAATCTAATATACAACAAATCCTAACAATCTAAAATACATACCCCTATCTAACATACAATACTATATAATATACATTAAATCCTAACTATCTAATATACATACCCCTAAAAAAAATAAAAAAATTAGTACAAGACATTTACAGCAAATAAATAAACATTCTAAATATTCCACTCACCTTTCCAGCATGTCCCCGTCCTTCTTCTTTTCTTCTTCTCCGGCGCGGCCCCTGTTACAAAAAACATTACATTACTACAACATACATAAACATATAAAAAAATAAAAATAAACATAATATACATTGTACTTACCTCCCGGCGATGTCCCCAGCCTCCTCCTCTTCTCCTCTCCGTCCTGGAACAATTTGCACTCTTAAAAAACAAAACAAAACAAATAAAAAAAACTAACGGAGATCCACACTCGCGGACCTCCCTGACGCTAATGAGCCTCCTACAGAGTTTTCAAGAAGAAAATTGTCAATGGCGGCTTCTGATTGGCTGAAAACGCTGTCTATCAAATTCAGCCAATCAGAAGGCGCCAATGTGTGAGCCAATCAGAAAGGGATATACCCCAAAATCTCACTTTGATTGGTTTAAATAAAGATTGACAGGTGCATTATCCAATCAGAAGGCTTTATTGCCATCAGCCAATCATAAATGAAATACACCCCCATGGGCTGATTGGATTAAGACATCTGCGCCTTCTCATTGGCTGTAATGCTGATTGACATCGACAACAGCCAATCAGAAGGCGCAAATGCCTTCAGCCAATCACTACGTGGGGGTGTATCTCATTGTGACTGGCTATTGTCACTGCAAATAACAGAATGCGCAGATGCCTCCAGCCAATCACCCTGTGGGGGTGTACCCCATTATGATTAGCTGAAAGCATCTGCACCTTGTGATTGGTTTAAATAAAGATTGACAGGTGCATTATCCAATCAGAGTGGGATTTTGGGGTGTATGCCTTTCTGATTGGCTAAATTTGATAGACAGCATTTTCAGCCAATCAGGAGGCGCCATTGCCTATTTTCTTCTGGAAAAGTCTCTAGGAGGCTCATTAGCGTCGGGGAGGTCCGCGAGTGCGGATCTCTATTAGTTTTTTTTTTTAGAGCGCAGATTGTTCCAGGGCCCAGCCGGTGCAGAAGAAGAGGAGGCCAGGGACATCGCGGGGAGGTAAGTACAATGTATTATGTTTATATTATTTTGTTTGTATGTTGTAGTAATGTAATTTTTTTTTAACAGGGGCCGCGCTGGAGAAGAAAAGAAGAAGGACGGGGACATGCTGGAAAGAGTAGAATATTTAGAATGTTTAGAGTGTTTATTTATTTTCTGTAAATGTGTTGTACTCATTTTTTTTCTTTTCCCCTAGGTTGCTGATCTGAAGGTACATCTGCAAAGGTAAGTGTTCTTAATTATTTTATTTTAGCGTAGAATTAGGGCTTGTATATCGAGATAGCATTTATTGTATGTTAGATAGGGGTATGTATTTTAGATAGTAAGGATTTATTGTATGTTAGATAGATGGGGGTATTGTATTTTATTTTATTTGTATTGTATGTGTTCTATGTATTTCTTTTTCAGGTGTGTAATTTTTTTTCTGTAGTGTATATTTTTTATTTTTTGTGACTTTGGTTTTTTTTATTTTCTGTAGTTAGGGGGTAGGTAGTGTAGGTGTTAATAGGTTTAGGGTAGAGGGGGGTTAGTTTAGATTTAATGGTTTATTGGGGGTATAGTGCAGTGTAGTGTTTGTACTTAGTGTCATGATGGTCCTTGAGGACCATCATGGCAGTTATGTGGTTAATGTTAGGGTTGTAACAGCCCCATAAGGGTCATAATATACCCTTATGGGACTGATGGGGTTACATAGAGGTTTATGAGGGTCTGTATTGACCCCCATGAGTGACAGGGCTATTTATGGGTTTATGGGTGTCTGTGTTGACCCTCATGAGTGACGGGGTTAATTAAGTGCTTATGGGGGTCTGTATTGACCCTTATGAGTGACAGGGTTAATTATAGGTTTATGGGGGTCTGTATTAACCTTCATTAGTGACGGGGTCAATTAAGTGCTTATGGGGGTCTGTATTGACCCCCATGAGTGATAGGGTTAATTAAGAGTTTATGGGGGTCTGTATTGACCCCCATGAGCGACAGAGTTAATCAAGGGATTATGGGGGTCTGAAGTGACCCCCATGAGTGACAGAGTTTTTTAGGGTTTGATGGGGCTCTGTATAGAGCCCCATGAGTGAAAGGGTTAATTATGGGTTTAGGGGGGTCTGTATTAATCCCCATGAGTGACCGGGTTAAATAACTGCTTATGGGGGTCTGTATTGACCCCCATGAGTGACTGGGTTAATTAAGTCCTTATGGGGGTCTATATTGACCCCCATGCGTGACAGGGTTAATTAAGTACTTATGCGGGTCTGTATTGACCCCCATGAGTGAAAGGGTTAATTAGGGGTTTATGGGTGTCGGTATTGACCCCCATGAGTGACACGGTTAATTAAGTGCTTATGGGGGTCTGTATTGACCCCCATGAGTGACAGGGTTAATTAATGTATTATGGGGGGCTGTATTGACCCCCATGAGTTACAGGGTTAATTAGGGGTTTATGGGTGTCTGTATTGACCCCATGAGTGACGGGGGTTAATTAAGTGCTTATGGGGGTTTGTATTGACCCCAATGAGTGACAGGGTTAATGAAGGGCTTATGGGGGTCTGTATTGACCCTTATGAGTGACAGGGTTAATTAAGGGCTTATGGGGGTCTGTATTGACCCCCATGAGTGACAGGGTTAATTATGGGTTTATGGGGTTCTGTATTGAACCCATGACTGACAGGGTTTTTTAGGAGTTGATGGGGCTTTGTATAGAGCCCCATGAGTTATAGGGTTAATTTTTTTTTTTTATTACGGGTCCTTTTAAGGACCTTTACGGTCCTTTAAGGACCCGTAAGGTGGGAATTTTTAATTTTCATTGCAGCTGGGGGGGCGATCGTGGCCCCCACTGCAAGGGTTAATGTGGGGTTAATGCAAGTTTCTGGGCTTATCTCGGATCCCTTCAAGGGCAAGTTGTACGGTCCGGGGTCGTGGAGCCTCGTTTTCGTATTTTTCAGCGGACATTTTTTTCTCTCAGTTTTTGGTTTGTCTAAACTCAGGAATTTGGACTGAAATTGAGGTGTAACTTCACTTGCAGAGGTCCTGGGTGCCCCCACCCTGCTGTGTGTAAGCTTTTTATGAAGTTTTTGTGTGCATTTATTGTGTTTTTAATGTTTTCAGGTGCGCGCAGTTCGGCCGTTAAGGTCATATTTTTGCGAGCTCATAATGGTTGTTATTCTAAGTCCTGCGTCTCGTATTTTTTTGTGTAAGTCTGTATCTAGTGATTGCCTGTTAGATTTATTTTGGTAGTGCCGCTTGTGTGGATGTTTGTAACCGCGTGTGAGGCGCCGCAGAGCCTCCACCTCCACAAATGCGGCCCCTCGCGATGACGATTCCTAGATTGACAACTATTATATGAGATATCTATCTTCTGGATATGGTACCTCCCTTTTTTAGCAGCATACACAAACTTCATTCAGACCAGATTTGACCACCGATTGCAGCACTACATTCTACATTTGTTAACTATTCATTATTATTATTGTCTTTATTTATATCGCGCCAACATATTCCGTAGCGCTGTACAGGGGTTTAGTACATGAACCTAACATGCAACATACAGGTTCTGACATCATGTCAAACACACAAAGAAGCGACATAACATACAATAATTAACATACTTAACATATTAAATAACTGTAAAACATACTTTATAACTTCTGATCCCAGTCTCACAACCACATATTCCCAGGAGGCAGTCCTGATAAGAGTCATTTGCAGCCAGCGTAATGACAAGCCTCAATGTCCTAATCATCCTGGGTGGATCATGTGAGGACTGGTGGTCAGGGTCAGGACATGGCAGCTTCCCTCCCGGCGCTCCTCATCACTTGCTTGTGGCATTGCACTTGGAGTGCGCAATTACACAGCTATAGTGTAACGTATATGCTTATCTATTACTTTTCTGTTTTTGTTTTTTTTTATGTTTGGGAGGAAAAAGGAAAATATTGAAAATTTTCAATGTGAATATAATATAGAGGGACAAGAATAAGATAACAATAATTACGCAGACTTGGTAACCTGGACATGCAAGGGGTTATGGGAATGTAACTGTAGCCCAAGTGTCCTACAGAGCATGCTCCGGGTTACTCACCCTGACTAATTAATGTAATTTCAGTTGAAAGTCTGGTATTTTTGTCAGTAGTGCTCAGGACAGTGAGAGAGGTGGCGAGGGTCTAGCATTAGCCACTAGTGAGGTAAACTGAGTGTTAATATTACATTTTCTGGCTAAAACTTTGCTCCTTTTTGCAAATATATATTTAATGTTGATTATTAGTGAACAAAGATGGACTCTAAGCCCATAAGTATTATTTTCAAATGAGATAGACAAGAAGCAGGAAGACCAGAAACTAAAAGGATTCAGTGGATTATAGAAGAAGCGCCAAGAGCCGCGGGTGACTATCTTGGCAGTAAAGGCGCCAAACATGGACGTATCTGCCATATTTCTAAGGAAATATCAACACTGATCCAACAGATTGTCTATGAATGGACGGTGTGTGGAGAGAAAAAAGAAGTGGGCCCAAGACAGACCCCTGAGGAGCCAACCGAAGAACTGATGAGAGGACATGTTGGAGAAAGAGACCATGGAAGTCTGATTAGTGAGGTAGGAGGAGAACCAGCCAAAGCTTTATACCAATAAGGTGAGGACTGGAGCAGAATAGTGTGGTCAGCAGACTGGAAGCTCGTATTTTAACCCCCTCCCTGCTGCTTCTTTTTTTTAACACTTTTATAATTACAAATATTTTCTGGAGGACCCATATACCCCACTTGTAGACATGGGTACCAGTATTTATTTACATGTGTGGATAACATGGGTGTATGTTAGGATAGTGAGTTTAAGTTTTGTTTCATATAGCTTCTCATGGTGAATTGTATTAAGTGAATTTGCTTTGATGTTATGTTTTATTAATTAATCAAAAATGAATGTTGTTTGTGAAAAGCATCTTAAGGAGTCCTTAAATAATATAATACAGAAAGCATTCATCTTTTGTTTACAGAGATTTAATCCGGTTCAGTTACATTTAGCTCCGTGTAACTTTAAATACAGTAACCTCCAAACGAAAACCTCAATGTATTTATTTTGAGAAGACACACGACACATACCTGGCTGATCATAAATAGAAACCTTGACCTCTGGATGGTAATTATGAAATACCCGTCACCGCTAATTACTGTTTCCTAAATTAGTAACACATGGGATCTATAGGAATGTAACGGTGTCAGGAAAAGAGCCCAATAGAAAAGAACTGAACAGAATAGAATTCCATCACCTGTGCTCTGATTGGCTGCTGCTCTTGTGATGTCACTGCACATATAATATATGGATTGCAGGCATTGTAGGAAGAGGATGGTTTCTATGCTGAGATGCCATGTATTTTGAATAGACACTGATTATGAGTCTGGTCTGAACCCCACCCAGATACTGGCTATTCCTCTGGTCATCGTCAAGATCTAAGGAAATATGGAGAAGATGTTGCTCTTCGGGGGTGAGTAATTCAATTTTATTAATTCTCTCTTTGCTTTTTTCAAATCTTGACATTGTAGACCTTTTGCGATTGGTCAAGCATGGCTGTTCATGTATTCTATATAACACAGCTGAATATAATGTCAGCAATAGAAACTGGTCTTTGGTGTTTCCATGAGTGACTTGATGACTTCTAATATCGCTCTTCCCTTAGGACTGCTCCTGATGATGTACTTTCAGACAGGTAAGTGGTTTTATTATCCATTATGAAGTCTGTGAGACCGATGGGAATGGAGGAAAAAGAAAGAGGTGGAGAGAATAAGGTAAGGGGGCTAAGCAATGGGGAAAAGGAGAGAATAGGAGAATTTGGATAGAAGATAGGTAATTGATATAAAAATGTAGAAGATCGGCATGTGGGAGTTATGGAATTAATCTGCAGAGCATCTGTCTATCTTCAGAGCATCTTACTATAGATTTTTACTATAGCTCTCACTGGGGTCACCCCAGAGCCCCTGTTTGTGCGTGTGTAAAAGCACAATGTCCAAACCCCCCCTGTACAAGTTTATTAGCAGAGTTTAGTCAGCATTGGGACCTTTTTTGTAAATTTTCTGTACCTCATCTCTGTCCACAGGATCTCCATACAAGCTGGCCTGTTACTTAAAGATTTCGGCCTGGCACCGGCCAGAAGCTACAAGGTTTACATCAGAAAACATTGACCCGTGTCTGTGCACTCACATCATTCTTGTCTTTGCCGACATGAAGGGCAACAAGATACTACCCAGGGTATCAGGCGATGATGTGGTGTACCGGGAGCTTAATAACCTGAAAAAACAGTTAGTATTGTGTGCTTCATACCCTGTAATACTTGCCTGATTACACGCTATACTAGGCTCATCCAACTAAGCTTCATCACCTTCACATGTGTACTGCACCATGGCTACCTCATCGGCGGTGCGCCCATTTCACTCACTTGTGTGTTGATTGCAGAAGTGTCTCCATTATACCGGTTTCATTTTTGCACTTGCTCATTTATTTAGCAGGATCTCTGCCTTGAGGGAATTGAAATGTGTGCACCCTCCAACTTATGTCTTATCTGTGTCCCATGCTTCCATATTCCTATAAGAAATACTGTAGATGTTAAGTATGCAAATGTAATAAAAATGTTCATGTAACTTTTCATACATGTTGTAACGGAGTTGGAACACGAATCCAATATCTCCGCTGGTATACGGTAAAATATCCAAGAAGCACTACATTCTCACTATCCCCAACCTCCCATATTGGACAACACTCAATTGGGAGTCAAAGAAATACTGTCTATTTTGTTGTGCAGAAATATATATACACATCTCTTCCCACAGGCAATACACATCCCCCATAGTTGGCCACACAATACACATAGAGAGACAATAGGTGTGGTCACACCTCCCTGAGGCTACCTGGCAACTTTGATACAATCAGACATTGATTAGATCATCCTTCCCTTTGTTCCATCTTCACAATGTGAACACTTTATACAATAGACTTCCTTATCTTATTAGGAGTCTCTGTAATAGGATTATCTATTAGCCTAGTAGCTGTAATATTCTGAGCCAATATATTCTGTACAACATAAACCAATATATCTACATCTATCATATTCTGGCTCAGTAGCCAGGGAAAGGTGGGGGTCAGTGGGGGTTAACCTTTCCTCTGTTAACCCTGGGGCCACATAAGAAGTTAGCTGGGGAGGGGAATTTGTACTTACCCCCTCCTCCGGTTGTACCAGTGAGGGTAGTTGGGGATCTGGACAGGCTGTCCAGCATCCCGGTAGGTCAGGCACAGAGACCATGGTCCCATCTGCGCCGTCTGGGAGATTGGTGTCTCCCCTTGTTAGGGTGAGCTGTTCCTGGGGGGAGAGGGCGACACCTTCAGCTCCCTTGGGTTCACACTGCCGCTGGGGAGGAAGGACAACACCTTCGGCCCCCTGGGGTACACACTGCCGCTGGGGAGGAAGGACGGCACCTTCTGCTCCCTGGGGTACACAGTGCCGCTGGGCAGGAAGGACGGCACCTTCTGCTCCCTGGGGTACACACTGCCGCTGGGGGGGACGGACGGCACCTTCTGCTCCCTGGGATACACACTGCCGCTGGGGGAGACGGACGGCACCTTCTGCTCCCTGGGATACACACTGCCGCTGGGTGGGACTGACGGCACCTTCTGCTCCCTGGGATACACACTGCCGCTGGGGGGGACGGACGGCACCTTCTGCTCCCTGGGATACACACTGCCGCTGGGGGTGGGGGATGACACCTTCGGCCCCCTGGGGTACACACTGCCGCTGGGGAGGAAGGATGACACCTTCAGCTCCCTGGGATACACACTACCGCTGTGGGGGGAAGGACGACACCTTCGGCCCCCTGGGGTACACACTGCCGCTGGGGAGGAAGGACGGCCCCTTCGGCTCCCTGGGGTACACACTGCCGCTGGGGAGGAAGGACGGCACCTTCTGCTCCCTGGGATACACACTGTCGCTGGGGAGGAAGGACGACACCTTCAGCTCCCTGGGGTACACACTGCCGCTGGGGAGGAAGGACAGCACCTTCTGCTCCCTGGGATACACACTTTCGCTTGGGACGGGAATTAGTTGGAGTATTCCACGTGGAGCGGTTTCTGTTTCTGGGACAGTCTCTCTGCATGTGGCCCTGCTGGTTACACGTGTGGCACCTGATGTACCGTGGAGGGGTTTGGTAGTTCCCACCACCCGGGCGCAGTGCCTGGGGGGGGGGGGTTAATGGTGGGAGGTGGGTTAGCGGCTCCCAAGATGGACCGCTCCCGTGCCCGCTATTTTTCCATTATGTATTTGTTGACATCTGTCATTAACCATTCCAAGGTTCTTATTGGAAGCGTACCTGGGAAAAAGGCCAGTCTGCTTTGGAGTTCTCTTCCAAACTCAGTCTGTGTGCTGTCCGTAAGAGGTGCTGTAGCCGCTGCCTGGTCTACCGCCATGAGTTCCTTTCTGTCTGCATCCCTGTAGTCTCCTCCTCCTCATCATGGAACGCTGTCCGAAAACTAGCCGGTTCCATCCTGCTATAGCCAGGGGCGCTGTACGAATACTAGCGTTGCCCTCAATTTGTAACTCCACGGAATGGTGTCTCCTGTAGCTGTCCTTCTGACCGTGGGAACCATTCCGCCACTTGCCACCAAATGTAACAGAGTTGGAACACGAATCCAATATCTCCGCTGGTATATGGTAAAATATCCAAGAAGCACTACAGTCTCACCGTCCCCAACCTCCCATATTGGACGACACTCAATTGGGAGTCAAAGAAATACTGCCTTTGTTTTGTTGTGCAGAAATATATAAACACATCTCTTCCCACAGGCAATACACATCCCCCATAGTTGGCCACACAATACACATATAGAGACAATAGGTGTGGTCACACCTCCCTGAGGCTACCTGGCTACTTTGATACAATCAGACATTGATTAGATCATCCTTCTTTGTTCTTATGTCTGAGAATGAAAACACTTTATACAATAGACTTCCTTATCTTATGAGGAGTCTCTGTAATAGGATTATCTATTAGCCTAGTAGCTGTAATATGCTGAGCCAATATATTCTGTAGAACATAAACCAACATATCTACAGTATAGCAATGTGATCATATTTTAACCAAGAATTAAATAACCATAAAACAGGGTAAAACAGTGATGGGTTCGTTACACATGTTTTTGTTCAAAAGTTCCCAGCCTTTTTGTTCTAGGGTCCCGCTGTTTATCCCCCCTCCCCCCCCAATGCTGTTTTTGAGAACTAGAACTGTTTTAACAGGGTGATACCAAGTGACTCACTACATCTTTACTGATCTTTGCATTGCTTTGAATATAGCTCAATTTAACAACAGATATGTACATCAATAATCTATATAACTGTGACTTATGGTATCACATATATTGTTGTAGTACTTACGACTGTGTTGGTAATGCAATGTTAAATATTGCGGCCTGCGCATGCACCAGAGGTGCTCATTGCGGGGCTCATGATAAGCGCCGGAGACGCTCATCGTGATGCCCGTGATGTGGAGGGGAGAGAGGCTCACAATAAGCACCAAATACAAGAGTTACAGCCTTGGAAAAAAATGACGTTGGTTTACATCTAGTTGCGGCCTTAAGAAAAAAAAGTGTGCAAATTTTTTTTTCAAGCCCACAACTTGATGTAAACCGAAGCCATTTTTAATTTCAACCCCGTAACTCTTAACTGTCACAACCACAAACACAGTGGTGAGAGAAGGTGGAAAAGGGACACAGGAGGGAGAGAAGGGCAGATACCTAAAGGGGAGGGAGTAGAGGGGGAGGAGACATATTGCAAAGCCCGCATTGAGCTCAGAAGTAGAGGGGGAAGATGCTCGCAATAAGCGCCTAAGGCACGGAAAATAGAGCGGAAGTGTTTTTTTTTTTGGGTGGCGGCATTTCTAAATCATTAATAAATATGTTAAAAAGCAGAGGAACATGAACCCTGAGGAACTCATTTACCACATTAGCCCAATCAAAGTATGTTCCATTTACCACAACCCTTTGCTTCCTGTCTTTTAGTCAGCTCTCAATCCATGAGCAGATATTTACATAAATTCCTGTATTCCTTAGTTTGCACAATAGTCTTCCATGTGGCAGTGTCTCAAGAGCCTTGATCCAGGTTCCTACTAAACTCCTCATAGAAACTAATTAGATTTGTTTGACATGACCTATCCCTCATAAATCCATGTTGACTCCTACTTATAATCATTTTCAAATAGACATATTCTTGTATATTATCCCTTATTAACCCTTCTAAAGGCTTTCCCACTACAGATGTGAGGCTTACTGGTCTTTAATTCCCTGGATTTGTTATTGCTCCCTTCTTAAATCTAGGTATCACCTCTGCTTTTCTCCAGTCATCTGGTAGAAACCCAGTGTTGAGTGAATCTTGATAGATTAGATAGAATGGTTTGGCTATTACAGAGCCCAGTTCCATCAGTACCCTTGAATGTATTCCATCAGGACCCGGGACTTTATTAACATTTATTTTTTCAAACCTCTTTTGGATTACTTCCTGTGTTAACCAATTATTTGGTAAAGGTAGTGTAGCCCCATTATGTTGCAGTGACCCAACCACTGGTACCTCCCTTCTGTATACCAAAGAAAATAACCTATTTAGCACATCTGCCTTTTCTTGGTCACTAATTATCAGACAGTGTCACATTGTAATGTTCCTATAGCTTCCTTCCTGGCCTTCTTTCCATTCATTTATTTGTACACATATTTATTATCATTATTATTATTTTAGTTCATTTATATCGCACCAGCATATTCCGTAGCGCTGTACATAAGTTAAGTTCAGACAAAGATAAATACAAATTAACATTTAGCAAAGCAAGGAGGGCCCTGTCTTTGAGCTCGGAATCCAATGTCCATGGTGAATTCCCAAAGTACTTAGGATAGTAACTCGCAGACTTACAATCTAAGGTATAGTGAGGGGTAAAAGAGGGAGAGAGAAGTGATAAGCATGTTAGGGTGGAAGGTGACACGCTTCTTTAAAAAGATGCATTTTAAGTGAGGTTTTAAATGTTTTGAGGCAAGAGGATAATCTGGTGGAGCGAGGCAAGGAGTTCCAGAGACTAGGGGCAGCACAAGAAAAGCCCTGAAGGTAGGAGTGAGAGTAGGTGACAAGAGTTGTAGAAAGAAGAAGGTCATTTTTAGTCTTAATCTCCTTTACATAGTCATTTTCTATGTTAGCCAGTCTAATAGCCATTTTGCTGCCTTGATGATTTCCTTGTACTCCTGTAAAGCCGTCTCTGTCCCCTCTTGTTTGTATAATATACAGTGGATATAAAAAGTCTACACACCCCTGTTAAAATGTCAGGTTTCTGTGCTGTAAAAAAATTAGACAAAGATAAATCATTTTAGAACTTTTTCCACCTTTAATGTGACCTATAAACTGTACAACTCAATTCCCAAAAACAAACTGAAATCTTTTAGGTAGAGGGAAGAAAAAATATAAAAATAAAATAATATGGTTGCGTAAGTCTGCACACCCTTAAACTAATACTTTGTTGAAGCCCCTTGTGATTTTATTACAGCACTCAGTCTTTTTGGGTATGAGTCTATCAGCATGGCACATTTTGGTAAGATTTGCCCACTCTTCTTTGCTCTGTTAGATTGCGAGGGCATCTCCTGGGCACAGCCCTCTTCAGATCACAATCGGATTCAGGTCTAGGCTCTGGCTGGGCCATTCCAAAACTTTAATCTTCTTCTGGTGAAGCCATTCCTTTGTTGATGTGGATGTATGCTTTGGGTCGTTGTCATGCTGAAAGATGAAGTTCCTCTTCATGTTCAGCTTTCTAGCCGAAGCCTGAAGGTTTTGTGCCAATATTGACTGGTATTTGGAACTGTTCATAATTCCCTCTATCTTAACTAAGGCCCCAGTTCCAGCACCAAAGCATGATGCTGCCACCACCATGCTTCACTGTGGGTATGGTGTTCTTTTGGTGATGTGCAGTGTTGTTTTTGCGCAAAAACATATCGTTTGGAATTATGGCCAAAAAGTCCAACGTTGGTTTCATCAGACCAGAACACCTTTTTTCACATGCTTTTGGGAGACTTCAGATGTGTTTTTTCAAAATGTAGCCTGGCTTGGATGTTTTTTTTTTGTAAGAAAAGGCTTTCGTCTTGCCACTCTACCCCATAGCCCAGACATATGAAGAATATTGGAGATTGTTGTCACATGTACCACACAGCCAGTACTTACCAGATATTCCTGCAGCTCCTTTAATGTTGCTGTAGGCCTCTTGGTAGCCACCCAGACCATTTTTCTTCTTGTCTTTTCATCAATTTTGGAGGGAGCTCCAGTTCTTGGTAATGTCACTGTTGTGCCATATTTTCTCCACTTGATGATGACTTCACTGTGTTCCATGGTATATCTAATGCCTTGGAAATTATTTTGTACCCTTCTCCTGACTGATACCTTTTAACAATGAGATCCCTCTGATGCTTTGGAAGCTCTCTGTGGACCATGGCTTTTGCTGTGGGATGCGACTAATAAAATTTCAGGAAAGACCAACTAGAGCAGCTGAACTTTATTTGGGGTTAATCAGAGGCACTTTAAATGATGGCAGGTGTATGCTGACTCCTATTTAACACGATTTGGAATGTGATTGCTTAATTCTGAACACAGCTACATCCCCAGTTATAAGAGGGTGTGCAGACTTATGCAACCACATTATTTTTCTTTTTTCTTTTAGTTCCCTCCACCTAAAAGATTTCAGTTTGTTTTTCAATTGAGTTGTACAGTTTATAGGTCACATTAAAGGTGGAAAAAGTTCTGAAATGATTTATCTTTGTCTCATTTTTTTACAGCACAGAAACCTGACATTTTAACAAGGGTGTGTAGACTTTTTATATCCACTGTAAATGTCTGTTTTTTACTTTATATTTTGATCTTTAAATCAATGTTAGGCCACATTGGATGTGATTTACACCTTTTATTCCCACATGGTATATGGTGATAAGTATGTATATTTAGTAAGGATTTAAATGTTGTCCGTTTATGGTCAGTATCTTTACCCGTCAGTCTATACTTTGTATTGCTGCCCTTACAGCCCCATTAAATTCACTCAGTGTGTAAAAACGTAGCCCGTAGCGTAGCCCGCAAGACTTGCGGCTATGAAATTGGCCCTGTAAAGCAACCCGCTAATGATCTGCGGGTAAGGAACAAGAAAACTCTACAGTACATGATAATTTTAACTGCGCCCCAGCAAATTCTTTTTTCTGTCAAGCCCGTAACTGTTGCATTCGAAAATCACTATTAAATTGCAACAAATTCACTGGAGTTCAAGCCCATAACCCGCAAATGGAACCCAAAAGCCAAGGAGTAGAAGAGAGGGCCCGCAAGGGAGTTAAAGTCCTATGGGTAGCACTGTAAAAGCATAAATAAACACACTACTGTACTTAATATTAAAGTGAAAGTGATGTCAGGTATTAGAAATAATAGCACAACATTCTCAAACTCGCAAATCCACAATATAAAATACTTTTTTTATGTTTCTTTTACTTGTTATATTGATCTTGGCAATTAGTGTGTTAATACATACAATGGCACTCGCATGGACTAGAATATCATATTTATTGATTTACTAACATTGCATAATTTCTGGAGTGCCGGTGCGATCGAAACCCATAATGGAAACTTGTAAGACTTTGAAATCCAACCTCCATTTTTCAGTGATGTCATGATGACGATCCCTTTTGCCATTGGCTCCCTCTAAACCCGTAACAATGGGTTTGACTAATTGATCACGTCCAGGCAGCAACGTGCACAAGAATGGTTTACGGGTTTGCGTCTCAAGCCTGTAGCTTGTGGCATGTTCTAATTTAATAGCTCTGTAACTCTGCCAAAATTCAAGCCCGCAGCCGATGCAGGTCTCACGTTGCACTTATGGGCTTGGAATTTAATGTGCCTAATAGACCATTAAAATCTGCCCTTTTGAAATTAAACAGGTGAAACAGAAATGCGAAAAACTTCTCTTTCAAGCCAAATTCTGGCATGGCTTGCTGCTCCTCCACAACAGGGCACTGTTCACGTGTCTGCCCATAAACATGGAAAAACACACAAATAGGGTAGGAGGAGAAAAAAGCACAAACCGCCAGATGGTGAACTACAGTAAAATGTATTCAAAAAGATAAATAAGCAAAGATGCGCTCACATTTGGTATCCTCAACACAAGGGATATTATGCGCATAGAACATTAAAGTCCCAGTGAGATGGTATCCGCATGGGTTCAAGCTCAGATGATAGAGGTAGCTGATGAAGTGGAGAAATACAAATGGTAAGCCAACATGGAAAAAGGCCCTAGATCACATCCTATTCTGGGTAGATTAGCCCAAGGAAAGTATGTGTCCGGAGTAAAAATACACTATTTACATGCAACTAGGGTGGTCTGCTCCACCACAGTAATTAATATAGTGTTCCAATCTAAAGACACATTTAATAATTCAATGCAAAAAAATCTAAAGAGAGCGATTAAGTGAAAACAAAATAAAAATCAGGAATAAAGAAATAAAAGTGAGTCTAAAATATATAGACAGATGCGTTTTGCCCATTAAAATGGGCTTTCTCAATGACAAAAAAAAGTAACAATACTAAACACTTGGGATAATCTTATATATATGAAATATAGCCACAGTCATTTATTAAGCCTTTTTATAAATCCCTGGTGATCTATAGCCCTTTTAAATTAGAAATAAGGGCTAACCCGTAGCACATAGTGACATCAGTAGCACTAGGTTGCTATTAAATTAGCCTCTAAAAAAGACATGCAGCCAACTTGTGTTTGAAACGCAGGCTGGCTGAAAATTGCCCTAGAGTCAGGCAACGTGTTACTTTGCAGCCAGAAAACCCATTGATCTGTCATCCAATTGCTAAGATGTTCCCCGCTAGCTAGCCCATAAAGTAAATGTTGGCTGAAGCCCCACGGGTGCTCCAGAGCAGCCGCAAAGCTTCCCAAAATTAACCCTTGCTGCGGGGGTCCCTATCGGGACCCCCGCGGCAGTTAAATAGTTAACCCCTGCCGCAAAGCTACTTCAAGTACCCCCTAGCACCTAAAATTAACCCTTTATTGGGCCCCCCAAAGTGTCTCCCTATAAGCCTGTACAGAAGGGGTCCCCACTAGGACCCTCGCTGCATTTATAGAATTCCTATTTAACCCCATCTGGACCTATGTAACTCTATCTAGTCCTATTTAACCCCTACCCCATAAACCCCTACACTATTAACTCCTAATACAATCCCTATTACCCCACTAATTACATGAAATAAAAAAAATAGATTTACAGAAAATAAAACCTCCCCCTAATTACACAAAATAAAAAAGGACATTATCAAAAATAAAAAAATAAAAAATAAATTAAAAAAACCTACTAAAAAAAATAAATTACATAAAATAAAAATATCTACTTTACATTAAGTAAAAAAAACTAAGTTACCCCAAATAAAAAAACTTATTTACAGAAAATAAAGAGGCAAACATCACATGAAATTAAACATACATTACATACATTAATACCCTAACTGCATACATTAATACCATAACTACATACATTACAACCCTTAGCTACATACAATTAAACCCCAAAATACATACAATCAAAATCCCTCTATATGACCTAAAAGAACCCCTCACTAAACTTAGAATAGGATAAATAAGCCAACTTACCTTGCCCAAATGCCCCTCCAGCAAAGATGTTTTTTTGGCCTTCGTCCCTAGCATAAGGGCCCTTCTTTCATGGCCGCAGGTCCGGCACCCCCAGGGTAAAAAGAAACAGAAAATTAATTAAAAAAATAAACACAACATAAAATCATAAACATTCTAAATAGAACACTTACCTTTCCGCAATATCCCTGTGCTCCTCATAATCTTTGCCGGCCGGGTCGGTCGGAAACATTTCTGTCACTCTAAAAAAAAAAAATATGGAGCTCCCCATCTGCAAATGAGGCTTTTCGCGTATGCTACAAAACTGCAAATGGCGCCTTCTGATTGGCTGAAAACATTGTCAATCAAATTTCAGCCAATCATAATGTGCCAAGGTGTGAGACAATCAGAATGGGATATACTCCTATATCCCATTCTGTTTGGCTAATAGACCTGTCAGTTATTTGTAAATCAATCAGAAGGTGCTATTGCCTTCAGCCAATCAGAATGGGATATACCCTTAATTCTGATTGGCTTAAAGAATCTGCATCTTCTGATTGGCTGCAATCTGATTGACAGTTACATCAGCCAATCTGAAATTGCATATACTTGGAGCAAATCAAAATGGGTTACACCTCGTGGTGTCCCATTCTGATTGGCTGAAGGCAATTGTGCCTTCTGATTGGCTGATGGACCTGTGAGTCATTTGTAAACCAATCAGAATGGGATATAGAGGGTGTATCCCATTCTGACTAGCTCACACCTTGGTGCCTTCTAAATTGTCTGAAATTTGATTGACATCATTTTTAGCCAATCAGAATGCACCATTTGCAATTTTTTACCGGAGCATGTGCGAAAAGCCTCATTTGCGGTGGGTAGCTCCTCCAGGGATACTCCTTTTATTATTTTCGTTTTTTTTTAGAGTGGCAGATTTTTTCCGACAGGCTCTGCCTGCAAAGACTAACAGGAGGATGGGAGCATCGCGGAATGGTAAGTGTTCTATTTACAGTGCCTTGAAAAAGTATTCAACCCCCTTGGCATTTTTTGTGTTTTGTTGCCTCACAACCTGGAATTAACATGGATTGTTTGAGTATTTGCATCACTTAATTTAGAGAATATGCCCACAACTTTGAAGATGTTTTTTTTTTTTTTTTTATTGTGAAGCAAACGACAAATAGGATAAAATAACAGAAAAAGTCAATATGCATAACTTTTCATCCCCCTAAAGTCAATAAGCTGTAGGGCCACCTTTTGCGGCAATCACAGCTCCAAGTCACTTTATCTTACCACTGGGATTTTTGCCTATTCCTCCTTGCAAAACTGCTCCAGCTCCTTCAAGTTGGATGGTTTGTGCTTGTGAACAGCAATCTTTAAGTCCGACCACAGATTTCCTATTGGATTGAGGTCTCGGCTGTGACTCGGCCATTCCAACACATTTACATGTTTCCCCTTAACCCCCCCAAGTGTTGCTTTATCAGTGTGTTTGGGGTCATTGTCCTGCTGGAAGGTGACCCTCCGTCCTAGCCTCAAATCATGAGCAGAGTGGTACAGGTTTTGCTCAAGAAAATCCCTGTATTTAGCACCATCCTTCTTTCCCTCAATTCTGACCAGTTTCCCAGTCTCGGCTGCTGGAAAACATCCCCACAGCATGAGGCTGCCACCACCATGTTTCACTGGGGGATGGTGTTCTTTGGGTGATGTGATGTGTTGGGTTTGCGCCAGACATAGTGTTCTCTTTGATGGCTGAAAAGTTTAATTTTAGTCTCATCAGGCCAGAGCACCTTCCTCCATAAATTTTGGGACTCGACCACATGCCTTTTCACAAACTCAAAATGTGCCATTTTGTTTTTTGCTGAATGTAATGGCTTTCTTCTGGCCACTCACCAACTTAGACTATTGTGTTCTGATCCATCACATAACATTTAGATTAACAAAACATTGAGCTTAAGGCTGTAATGTAACAAAATAGGTAAAAAGTCAAGGGGTTGAATACTTTTGCAAGGCACTGTATAATGTTTATGATTTTATGTTGTGTTTATTTTTTTATTTTTTTTATGTTTTGGCATTTGGGCAAAGTAAGTGGGCTTATTTACCCTATTCTAATTTTAGTGAGGGGTGGTTTTAGGTCAGATAGAGGCATTTTTATTGTATGTTTTTAGGGGTTTATTGGTATGTAGATAGTGGTATTAATTTATGTAGTTAGTGTATTAATGCCTCTCTGTCCCTCTGTTTCCTTCTCTCCCCCATGACTCCCCCTCCAAGCCCCTTCCCTCTCTCTTACCTTCTGCTTCATGCTACTGGTCTGCTGGCTCTTCCCTCTGCTGGCTCCTCCCCCTGCCAGCAGACACAAGAAGGGAGCAGTGAGCAGGAGCATGGGACCAGGGGAAGGGGAATGTGCGGTGGAAGGCAGGTGGAGGCATTTCAGCCACCCCCAAAGAGGTGACTCGCGGGGAGCTCCACCCCCCCAACACACACACACACCCTTCCTACGCTACTGAATGTATGTAATGCATTTTTTATTTCATGTTATGTATGCCTTTTTTATTTTCTGTAACTTCCTTTTTTTATTTTGGGTAGCTTCATTTTTTTTATTTTTCTGTAACTTCGGGTTTTTTATTTGGGTAACTTAGTTTTTTTTATTTTTGTAAGTAGTTTTTCATTTTGGGCAACCTAGGTTTATTTATTTTCTGTAAAATAGTTTTTTTATTTTATGTAATTTAGGTTTTTACATTTTTTATAATGTTTTTTTTTTTTTTTTGATAATATTATTTTTTTTACTGATAATGTCCTTTTTTATTTTGTGTAATTAGTGGGGTAATACTGATTTTATTAGGGGATAATAGTGTAGGGGTTCATAGGGTAGGGTAGGAGGAAGTTTATGGGATGGGGTTTGCTGGGTATATTTAGGGTTAAATAAGACTAGACAGGGTTAAATATGACTAGATGGTGTTACATAGGACTGGATAAGGTTAAATAGGTCTAGATAAGGTTAAATAGGACCAGATAATGTTAAATAGGTCTGGACAGGGTTAAGAAGGTCTTGATGTGGTTAGTAATAGGGTTAATTAGATATGGTGAGGTTTAAACATGGTTAATTACTTAGATGGGGTTAATTAGTTAGAGGGGGTTTATTACTTAGATGGGGTTAATTTAGATTTATTGGTTTATTGGATGGCTAATAGCGTAGTGTAGTATAGTGCTTAGGCTTAGTGATGAGGTTAAGTAGTGTCCTACATAGTCCTATATGGGACTGAGGGTTTAAGTAGTTTCCTATAATGGTCTATATAGACCCTTATGGGACTGAGGGGGATAATTTTATTCTTATGGGGGTCTGGCCATCTCCCAGTGGCTGGTGCTTCTTAACTCTGCTCCCTGGTCTTGCATTTACCAGAATCTGGACTGTTCTCCCGGCCTCTGTATCCTTGTGAGTTTCCAGCAGTCCCTCTGATCTTGCCTGTTCTGTACCTTCTGGTTTCCTTCCTCCACCTTATAGGGTTTTAGCCAGCAGTCAATTTCCTCTGGCAGTGTATCTGCTGCTAGTTAAGCTGGGGAAGCATGGGGTAACACCAAGTACTTGAGCCAGGTCCCACCTGGGCCCACCTCCTCAAGCAGTTCCTCATATTTATTTTCCAAATCTATTTCTTTATGGACCAACGGTTTCATCCTACTTTCTTCTTCTATCCATGGGTCTATTTCCACATCCTTTAAGCATTGTGCCAACAGGATTTATCAGCGCTCTGAGGTTCCAATGCAATACTTTGGATCTTCTGTTGCACATCCGGGAGCCCTTCCACCAGTTCAAGCCTGTAGTAGGAGGGCCATTTTGATATCGTAGTCAGAAGAGTAGTCAGAAGCATCAGGTCCTCATACTGACCTTCCAAGTCAAGCTCCATCCACAGCAGGTGATCAAGCAGCTCTGCTAGCTCCTCACCCTGCTGAAGCCCCAGGGAAGATATCCGCTTATTCAGAAGAGCTATTCCCTGATCACAGTCTCTGGCAAGTTGTTGCCATCGCCACTACCTCATACTGGTGATCAGGCTCCTTTTGTCTTGGATCACCTCCAACCTGCTGGTATCCATGTGGCCACACATGTTATCAAACCAGTAACGGTATCTCTTGGACTTGTAGGTTTGGATAAATCGCTGATTGGTTTCTTCATCTCCACCATGCCGCAGCGAAAATGGACTTCAATCTTGCATAGGTCACCATATGCCATACTTCGGCGGCTGGTTACAGCACCGATATGCCACCACTATTCAACCTGTAGTGATGATCTGGGAGTAGGGGTTATTACTGCCCAGGGATACATGCTATAGGCTATAGGTTAACTACCCACAGGGACCATTGTGTTCTTGGAAATCTCAGCATTAACACCCTTAAATCTGGCTACTCTATCAGTCAGGGTGTCTCAATCAGGAATCAGCACTTCCAGGAGTCTCAGTAACCTTCTTGCGGTAGTTACTAGGACAAGTTACTTGCAGAGTTGACTCCACATGGGGTCTACTAGTCTGGTATCCTGGCATCCTGTCTGGCACCTGTGAACAAAAGGTCAACCTCCAAATACGCATAATGCTGTCTCCATGTCTAGTGGTTCAGATCTCAAATATAGTACAACAACTTTATCTGGCAAACAATGGTACAAAAGAGATTACAACACAATGTAGGTGATAATGCAAAGTCCAGTGGCTGGAGCCAAGCAGTCTGTCCTTTCTGATGGCTCAATTGGCTAAGATCCAGGAACTGGAAAAGGGGTCTGTGACACTTCCTTATTGTAACTGGTAAGGAATGTACACTCGATAGGTTTATCAGAGTTATGTCCAGAGCAAGTGATCTCCTTCTTGTTCTTTTTCTTGCCCCTAATCAGTTTCCACCTATCAATTGTGGATGTTTTTTCATAGGCCTCCATAATTATTTACCACATCATATACCACATCACACTCTCTCCACCCCTTTCCAACCCCTATGACCATCACAAACAGAAACCTGTGAGCACTTGACTCTACTCAGCTCTCCACTATTATCCAACCCCTTCTCAGTCCCATCACCAATCTCAACTGCCACCTCACTCTACAACTCTTGACACTCTAGCCCCCATATCCACACGCAGATGCCCTCGCTCTCATCCACAACCATGGCACACTACACAAACACGATACATCCAGAGATGCTCCCACACTGCTGAACGACTATGGAGGAAATCACGCACTTCAGCAGATTTCCTCCACTACAAATGTATGTTATGCTTCTATTCCTCTGCCCATTACTTTGCCAAACAGTAGTACTTTACAACACTAATATCAACTCTGTCCCCTAAGCCCATGCGTCTGTTCGCCACTTTCAATACTCTCCTCCGCCCCCCACCTCCTCCCATCCCTTCCTCTCTCACAGCTGAAGACTTTGCCAACCATTTTATTCATAAAGTTCAAAACATCCACAATTAACTCTTATCTCATAGTGGTTTACACACTCCACCCTCTTAACTAACCAACAACACCCAGTCTTCTCCCTTCCCCAAACCACTGCCCCTTTGAACTGCTTTGATCCGGCTACAGAGGATGAAGTCTCCAAACTGCTATCATCCACTCGTCTCACTACCTGTCCTCAGGATCCTATTCCATCTCAGCTCATCTCTCCCCTCTCTACCACACTAATCCCAGCTCTCACACATATTTTCAACCTCTCCCTTACTACTGGCATGTTTCCGTCCTCTCTAAAACATGCCATAGTTATAACCACCCTCAAACAACCCTCATCTGACGTCGCATCTAACTACCGCCCTATCTCTCTGCTTCCCCTGGCTTCCAAACTGCTGGAGCGGCTCATCTATAACCGCCTTACCAGCTTTATTTCCTCTAGCTCCCTTCAAGTCACCAATGACCTTCTTACCACCAAGTCAAAAGGTAACTTTTCAATTTTTCTTCTTCTAGATCTCTCTGCTGCCTTTGACACTGTCGACCATCTGCTTCTAATCCATATCCTCTTCTCCCTCAGTATTCGAGACACTGCTCTCTCGTGGTTCTCATCATACATACAAAATCAATCATTCAGTATCTCCTTCTCTGACACCTCTTCTTCTCCTCACCCCCTGTCTGTTGATGTACCCCAAGGATCAGTCCAAGGCCCTCTCTTCTTCTCCATCTACACTTCCTCAGGTGGTACCCTCATAAACTCTTTTGGGCTTCATTATCATCTCTGTGCAGATGACACCCAAATCTACCTCTTCGCACCAGATCTATACCCCTCTCTTCTAACACACGTATCCAACTGCCTCTCTAGTATATCCTCTTGGATGTCCACCCACCATCTCAAACTCAACATGTCTAAAACTGAACTCCTTATCTTCCCTCGCTCTACCACAGTGTCAATTCCTCACATCTCTCTCACTGTCAACAACGACATCATCACCCCCTCCTCCCAAGCACGTTGTCTTGGAGTTCAATCACTAGTTAAATCTTGTCTTCTCCATCTAAAAAAACAAACAAACAGAATTCGTCACTATCTTACACAAGACACAACTAAAATCTATACACTCTCTCATCATCTCTCAACTAGACTACTGCAACTCGCTTTTTTTTGGCCTACCCACAACCTGACTATCTCCACTTCAATCCGTTATGATTGCCTCTGCTAGACTCATCTTCCATACACAACGTTCAATGTCGGCATCACCTCTCTGTCACTCACTCCACTGTGTTCCCTTAGCCTCAAGAATAACATTTAAAATCATGACCCTAACTTACAAAGCCCTCAACAATAATGCTCCCCCTTACATCTCTGTTCTCATCTCTAAATACTCCCCCACCCGCCCTTTTCGTTCTGCTAATGACCTTTGTAGCGGAACCCATCACTGTGTTACCCTGTTTTATGATTATTATGGTTAAAATATGATCCTACTATATATATGTTGGTTGATGTTCTACAGAATATATTGGCTCAGAATATTAGCCAGACGTTTGCAGACCTAGGCTAATAGATAATCCTGTTACAGAGATTCAAGAGATAAGAAAGTTGTAAAGGATCCTTGCATTTTCCAAAGTGTTTTCATTCTCTGATAAGAATGATCTAATTAATGTCTGATTGTATCCAAGTTGCCTCAGGGAGGTGTGACTCACCCATTGTCCTATATGTGTATTGTATGGGGGATATGTGCAATGTCTGTGTGTTATGTGTAAAAACATACTTTTACTAACTTTTGAACCCCTGGTCTGATTCATGCCATTTTTGTATATGTTGTTCCCCTGGGTGAGAGATATTGAATGGTGCGGGACTTAAAGGTGTACCCCCTGTATTTGGGGTACATCCAGAATGTGGTTAAAATTGTGTCTGTTTTAATTGTGTTACCTGTTATCTGAGGGGAGGAGACGTGGGGGTTGAACCATGCAGATAATTGGCTGTTGTGATAATTATGTGGGTGTAGCCCTTCAGAGGGCAACATTGCATAAAAGGAGATTCCCTGTCATTAAAATATAGTTCTACTTGACCCTTCAAAACGTAGCCTTGTCTCGTTATTGGAGGGGATCGCTATCATACTGGGGATTGCTATGCTTTTGCATACTCCCTTGAGCTGTAACTACTGAACGCTTGTTCCTGTCGTACTATCCTTGGAGTCTGTGGTGGTTTTGGTGTCCGGTGCAGTGCTTGTAGGCCTCGACGCAAGCTAGGACGCATCCATCAACGGAGGTACCCGGTCGGGGTGCCAGCAGATCCGTTACATTGGCTGGCAGTGGTGGGATGGCGTCCTAGTAAGAGGAAAAGCAGCACGGAGACACCGGTAACGTTTGGAGTTACAAATTGAGGGCAACGCTAGTATCCGTACAGTGCCCCTGGCTACAGCAGGATGGAACCGGCTAGTTTTCAGACAGCGTTTCATGATGAGGAGGAGGAGGCGGCCGCGGACTACAGGGATGCAGACAGAAAGGAACTCTGGTATGATGCCCTGGAAGATGCCCAATGGCGGCGAGGTGAGAGTCTCCCCAGTGATGAGCAGCGGCTACAGAAGCGTGTGGCGATGCGGATGTATCTATTGGGAGAGCAGCCCCTGGATGAGTGGGTGACAAGACTAGAGACCCTGGTATGGCGAGAGATCTGGCTAGACAACGCATACCAGGCCCTCTGGTGGCATACCGTTCGACTTACCCCCTGGACGTCTGAACACGACTTACCGGAGGGGGATGATTATGATGGCCCGGGTTTATTATGGGATGCCTTGGAGGATGATATTGATCTTGGCAGCACGGAGGGGTCTAGGTTTTGGGACATCTACGACTACCGGATGGGCATGTATGTCTGGGATGACGAAGGCGAGGTGAGCAAAGACATGACCCACCTGGTAACGAGAGAGTGGGAGCTGGAGCAGGACTACCAACACCTGCTCAGCCTTGTGCAGCCCCAACCTACTCGACAAGCAGAACCAGACTTCATTGACTGGTCCTGGGATGACCTCCAGATGGCAGGTAGAGATGGGACCGAGGTCTCTCTACCGGCCCTACAGAGGGCAGAAGGTGTCGTCCTTCCCCCCCAGCAGCAGTGTGAACCCCAGGGGGCAGAAGGTGTTGTCCTTCCTCCCCAGCGGCAGTGTGTTCCCCAGGGAGCCGAAGGTGTCGTCTTTCCTCCCCAGCGGCAGTGTGTACCCCAGGGGGCCGAAGGTGTCATCCTTCCCCCCCAGCAGCAGTGTGTACCCCAGGGAGCTGAAGGTGTCGTCCTTCCCCCCCAGCGGCAGTGTGTACCCCAGGGAGCAGAAGGGGCCGTCCTTCCTCCCCAGTGGCAGTGTAAACCCCAGGGGGCAGAAGGTGTCGTCCTTTCCCCCCAGCGGCAGTGTGTACCCCAGGGAGCTGAAGGTGTCGTCCTTCCTCCCCAGCGGCAGTGTGTACCCCAGGGAGCTGAAGGTGTCGGCCTTCCCCCCCAGCGGCAGTGTGTACCCCAGGGAGCTGAAGGTGTCGTCCTTCCTCCCCAGCGGCAGTGTGTACCCCAGGGAGCAGAAGGGGCCGTCCTTCCTCCCCAGCAGCAGTGTGAACCCCAGGGGGCAGAAGGTGTCGTCCTTCCTCCCCAGCAGCAGTGTGAACCCCAGGGGGCAGAAGGTGTCGTCCTTTCCCCCCAGCGGCAGTGTGAATCCCAGGGGGCAGAAGGTGTCGTCCTTTCCCCTCAGCGGCAGTGTGAACCCCAGGGGGCAGAAGGTGTCATCCTTCCCCCCCAGCGGCAGTGTGTACCCCAGGGAGCAGAAGGTGTCGACCTTCCTCCACAGCGGCAGTGGGTACCCCAGGGGGCCAAAGGTGTCGTCCTTCCCCCCCAGCGGCAGTGTGAAACACAGGGGGCAGAAGGTGTCGTCCTTCCCCCCCAGCGACAGTTTACCCTAACCAGGGGAGACACCAATCTCCCAGACGGCGCAGATGGGACCGTGGTCTCTGCGCCCACAGCTTGTCCAGATCCCCAACTACCCTCACTGGGACAACCGGAGGAGGGGGTAAGTACAAATTCCCCTCCCCAGCTAACTTCTAATGTGGCCCCAGGGTTAACAGAGGAAATGTTAACCCCCACTGACCCCCAAGTTTCCCTGGCTACTGAGCCGGAATATGTCCCAGGTACCCCAGCAGAAGAGCTGACAGCGGGGCAGAGTGCAGTCGGCCTCTGCCCTCCCTTTGTCCCTTGTACAGAGCAGGAGGTCCTGCAGGTTATACCAGCAGAAGAGCTGGCATCAGGGCAGAGTGCCACTGGCCTCTGCCCCTCAAGTCCCCTCAGCGTGTTGCACCATCACCCCAGCAAAATATCAAGGTGCCTGGTTAGACTTTCCCCCAAAGGGGAGATGTGTGACGAAGTGCCCTTCGCCACTTTGGCTTGGAGAGGACTGTTTGCCAGCCTCCTGCCCTGCGACTATGGCCCTGGTACATATTGCCCTTTGGGACCAGTGTTCGGCCATACCAGAGTGTAAGTCACTCATTCTGGCCCTTTACATACAGGGGGGTCATTCTGTACTTGCCCTGTGTGAACCATGATACCCCAGATAACTGTGCCATGAAGCCCATTCATATAATGAAAGACTATGGGAAAGACTTTAGCTACATGGCAATTGAACTGTGTGAAGAGGATCTGAGCGCTATTCGGTGGTTTTGTGCGCTCAGATCCCAGCTATCTGGGGATATGGGAAATGTGAGTAAATGTGAATTGCAGTAATGCTGATGGGTTGTCAAACCAGAGAATTGACCAACAAATACTTTTGTCCGGACATCCCCAGGCCGATCCGTTGAGATCAGACCGTGTATGCCGGCTTATGGTCACGGGGGAGGTGTGTAGCGGAACCCATCACTGTGTTACCCTGTTTTATGATTATTATGGTTAAAATATGATCCTACTATATATATGTTGGTTGATGTTCTACAGAATATATTGGCTCAGAATATTAGCCAGACGTTTGCAGACCTAGGCTAATAGATAATCCTGTTACAGAGATTCAAGAGATAAGAAAGTTGTAAAGGATCCTTGCATTTTCCAAAGTGTTTTCATTCTCTGATAAGAATGATCTAATTAATGTCTGATTGTATCCAAGTTGCCTCAGGGAGGTGTGACTCACCCATTGTCCTATATGTGTATTGTATGGGGGATATGTGCAATGTCTGTGTGTTATGTGTAAAAACATACTTTTACTAACTTTTGAACCCCTGGTCTGATTCATGCCATTTTTGTATATGTTGTTCCCCTGGGTGAGAGATATTGAATGGTGCGGGACTTAAAGGTGTACCCCCTGTATTTGGGGTACATCCAGAATGTGGTTAAAATTGTGTCTGTTTTAATTGTGTTACCTGTTATCTGAGGGGAGGAGACGTGGGGGTTGAACCATGCAGATAATTGGCTGTTGTGATAATTATGTGGGTGTAGCCCTTCAGAGGGCAACATTGCATAAAAGGAGATTCCCTGTCATTAAAATATAGTTCTACTTGACCCTTCAAAACGTAGCCTTGTCTCGTTATTGGAGGGGATCGCTATCATACTGGGGATTGCTATGCTTTTGCATACTCCCTTGAGCTGTAACTACTGAACGCTTGTTCCTGTCGTACTATCCTTGGAGTCTGTGGTGGTTTTGGTGTCCGGTGCAGTGCTTGTAGGCCTCGACGCAAGCTAGGACGCATCCATCAACGGAGGTACCCGGTCGGGGTGCCAGCAGATCCGTTACAACCTTCTCCTTTCTACAACTCTTGTCACCTCCTCTCACTCCTGCCTCCAGTACTTTTCTCGTGCTGCCCCTAGTCTCTGAAACTCCTTGCCTCGCTCCACTAGATTAACCTAAAAAACATTCAAAAATTTAAAACCTCACTTAAAATGCATCTCTTTAAAGAAGCGTGTCACCTTCCACCCTAACACACTTATCACCTCTCTCTCCCTCTTTTACCGCTCACTATCCCTTAGATTGTAAGTCTTCGAGTTTCTATCCTAAGTACTTTGGGAATTCACCATGGACATTGGATCCGAGCTCAAAGACAGGGCCCTCCTTCCTTTGCTATATGTTAACCTATATTTATCTTTGTCGGAACTTAACTTATGTACAGCGCTATGGAATATGTGGGCGCATTATAAATAAACTATAATAATAATTATTATTATTTTATTCTTTACTGTTTTTTTTTAAATTTCTTCGTCAGAATATAATTTTCTTTTTAAAAATCAGCATTATGAGTACAATTTCTCTTTAAGCATTGGAATTTGCTATATAGAATATTCTGTATCCTCTTTGGATCATGCCCAATACTTGCATGTAGATATCCATTTGCCAATGTTGATATAATGTAATTTTAGCCTAGGTGTAATAGTTAGATTATTGTTTCATTTGTCAACTGGATCTAAAAGATTTACTTCATAAAAGAAGATAACAAAAAGTACAGTAAGTAACACCTTTATTTGGCTAGTATATTGTGATAAATTGCCACATACTGAATGATTTTTTTAAAAACAATGTTTATTTATAACACTTGAAAAGTTTGTTCTTTAAAATACGATTGATTAAAGTAGATAGATAGATGAGTTATATCCTCCAGAGGATTACTGATATCTTATACAATGTAAAATGTGCCATGGTGATAGACTCATACCCAAAAAGACTGAGTGCTGTAATAAAATCACAAGGGGCTCCAATAAAGTATTAGTTTAGGGTGTGCATACTTATGCAACCATATTATTTTATTTTTATATGTTTTCTTCCCTCTACCTGAAAGATTTCAGTTTGTTTTTCAATTGAGTTGTACAGTTTATAGGTCACATTAAAGGTGGAAAAAGTTCTAAAATGATTTATCTTTGTCTCATTTTTTTACAGCAGAGAAAGCTGACATTTTAACAGGGGCGTGTAGACTTTTTATATCCACTGTATATCGTTTTCATCTCTTCTATATCATAAATAAAGTGTTTGCTCTGTTATATTATCACCACTATTTTGCTTTGTGACAGGGACTCTGTCCTGTAGCTAAATATACCTTGTGGTCACATCATTTAAGGCCATTTCTATGTCATGTAATTATTCTTATTAGACCAAAACTTCTTTGCACTAGTATCTTGTGGCGCTGTTTTTTGATCCCACCACTTAAATCAATGATGATATTATTATAACATTCTCCTTTTGTTATACATAGGACAGAATCACTCTCTGTAAACTAAATATACCTTGTGATTTCTTGTCTGTGCCTTATATCCATTTGCATTCATTGGTTTTGTGTAGAGAGTGGGTGAAGCTAAGGATCAAGTCTTTACAAATTAATGATTGTAAGAAACTTGTTAATCTCCACATCATCGTTATCTTCCCAGATGGAAAAAATATCATCTATATATCTCAGCCATATGACAATATTCTTAGCAAATGATTTTTTACCCAGATATGCAGGTCTTCCCAATACCCCAATTATTAGTTGTCAAAGCTTGATGCAAACTTAATTCCCATAGCTGTTCCCTTTGTTTGAAGATAAAACTGATCTTCAAATAAAAAATAAATTGTTTTGACGTAAGAACTTAATTCTGTCCAAAATAAAATCTTTTTGTGTAATGTCCAAATTACTGTTTATTTTCAAGATCTGTTTAATCTCACCAATTCCTAAATCATGTGGAATCGCTGAAAATGCTGGTACATCTAAAGATATCTACCGGTATGTTTTTTTCAACTCTAACCTTAGATCTTACCTTTATAATATATTAAATCTCTTGGAGATTATAGCTGAGCTAGACTCCTTCCTCAAACCTCTTGTGGCCAAATACGTTCTGTAATAGGTTCTCTTCCCGATATACAGCATCATTCAATTGCTACAAATTTGAGATCCAAGGTGTCAAGTGTATCTTGCAGGCAAATTCCCTATTCAATTGCCTTTATTTTACCACTGCAGATCGGATGCGAAAATGGCAGCTGTACAACTAGGAACCTACACCACTCTGAAGCTTTGATCTGTCACTTTCGCAGTGCTCAAATCGCAAATCCCTATTCAATTGCCTGATCCCACCCACATCACAAAAGTATCCCAGCTCGCAAATCACAAATGCAGGATGAGGTCCTACATGAGCTCAGGAGGACCCACAAGGGCTTTAGAAGCCTTTGTATATGCTCCCCTGGATTGTCCACACTGCACCTAACACCCTCCCCACACTCCTACATGAGACCCTAAAGACACAGGGATCCCAATCGGGACCCCCACAGTGTGACTACATTAACCCTGCAACAGGTCCCCCGACCTTGGTCCTTAAAGGGCCCAAGGCACACTAAGAGTTAAGCCCGGCTGTGGGGAACCCCATTGCATTTAAAAATGTAAAATTCCCTGCCGCTGGTCCTTAAAGGGCCAGCGATACACAAATAGTTAAGGCTGACAGCAGGGATATTGTAAGTAGGCCCCTGTACCTAAAATTAACTTCCAAAATGCTGGTGGTCTCCTGTATGGTCCCTACATTAACCCTTGCAGTGGGTGTCCCAATCGGGACCCCCGCTGCATTCAGAATTCAGATTTCCCACCTTAAGAGTCTGTAAAAAGTCCTTAAAAGACCCGCGCCACTTAAAAATTAACCCTATACAAAGCCCCATGATCCCCTAATTAACCCGTCACTCTTGGGGGTCTATACAGACCCCCATAAGCCCCTAATTAACCCTATCACCCATGAGGCTCTATACAGAGCCCCATGAGCCCTAACTAACCCCGTCACTCATGGGGGCCTATAATAAAAAAAGGGCATTACTGAAAATAAAAAAAGAACATTACCAATATTAAAAACAACCTAAGTTACATAAAAGTAAAAAAAAACGACTTCACTAAAAATTAAAAAAAACTACAGTAAGTTACCAAAAATAAAACAAACATACATAACAAAAATAAAACATCTAATACACACAATACATACAATAAAACCCCTAACTACATTCAATTAACCCCTAACTACATTCAATTAACCCCTAACTACATTCAATTTACTTCTAAATACATTCAATTAACTCCCTAACTAAATACATTAACCCCCTAACTATACATTAATTCTCTATGTACATTAACCCCCTAACTATACATTAACCCCCTAACTAAATACATTAACCCCTGAACTATACATTAAACCCTTAACTACAAACATTAACTCCCTAACTACATACATTAACCCCCTAAATAAACATTAAACCTCTAACTACATACATTAACCCCCTAACCATACAATAAACACCTAACTACATACATTAAAAAACCCTAAATCTAAACTAACATAGGATAATAAATCACACTTACCTTCCCCAAATGCCCCTTTAGCGACTACGGTTTACCTGCCACAGATCTCACCCCTAGGGAAAAAAGAAACATAAAATCAGTACAAAATTATACACAACATAAAATTCTAAACATTCTAAATAGTAAACTTACCTTTCCGCAATGCCCCCTTCCTTCCTGTAGTCTTCTCCGGCTGGGCCCCTGGAAAAAAAATCAGCAGCTCTAGAATAAAAATAAAAAAAACTAACGGAGCTCCTCCCTGGAGGAGCTTCTCACTGCAAATGAGGCTTATAGTGCTTGTTCTGGTAAAAAAAAATGAAAATGGTGCCCTCTGATTGGCTGAAATTTGATTGATAATGGTTTCAGCCAATCAGAAGATGCTAAGGTGTGAGCCAATCAGAATGGGATACACCCCTATATGCCATTCTGATTGGCTGATATACCTGTCAATCTTTTATAAACCAATCAGAAGGCACTATTGCCTTCAGACAATCAGAATGGAATACACCCCACGGGGTATATCCCATTGTGATTGGCTGAAGGCATCGGCACCTTCTGATTGTCTGCAATCTGACAGTTACAACATTTAGTTAGGGTGTTAATGTATGTAGTTAGGGGTTTAATGTATAGTTAGGGGTTTATGTATATAGTGTAACAGGGCGCATCCTTCTGATGGGGTTTGCGTCCTGCTCTTTTACGTTTTTATTCTCTTTATGGAGGACTCTGGAGACTTTGTATGCTTTTACAGGCTTTAATATGTGGTTGGCATAACATAAATAAAAAATAGCTTACGGTCAGAATGAAACAAAAATCTACTTAAACAGACTTACTATGACCTGGAACGCCCTTCTATCCCTGAGATCGCTACTTGGCCTGCAGGTAAAATAAACACTCCCTCACGGTCTCTTCTGGAAGGAGTAGCTTTCGCACAATAGCGCCAACTAGTGGCCAGGATACAGTCAGTCTCTTAAAAAGTTTTGTATTGCCTCATTGTGGCCTGGATACAAAGAACCTCTTCTTTCAGTTATATTGCCACCTTGTGGCCAGGATACACATCATCTCCTCTTTAGTTATATTGCCACCTTGTGGCCAGGATACACATCATCTCCTCTTTTTTCTTATATTGCCACCTTGTGGCCAGGTTACACCTACTCTCTAGTACATCTGCAAGTCTCTTCCACAGTACTCTTGACACCTTCGTGGATGAAGCATAGGGCCCGCCCGTCTCTCCCATATGCTTCACCCAGGGACCCTTGAATATATAACACCAACTTGTAGTCACTTTACTCTTCAAAACTCAGCCTCTTCCCTGGGGCATAATAAGTCTTGGTACATTCCTTCTGAGGCATCTGTCAGCTACATACACGCTAGGCCTTTAAGGCAACTCTGCCTGGGGATTCTCACTAATCCCTTCACACTTCTCTCTTCACAATCAGCATCTTCCCTGGGGCATAATACGTCTGGGCACCTTTACTGAGGCCTCTGTCAGCTACACCCACGCTAGGCCTTTAAGGCAACTCTGCCTGGGGTTTCTCACTAATCCCTTCACTTACTTGGTGTCCTGAGGCTGTATTCACTCTTCCAGCTCACACGTCCCGTGACTGCAAACAGCTCGCACGACTTCTTGCTGTACTCCCAGCCACAGTAAAATCAGGTAACTCTTACAGGCTTGTTCCAAAACTCACTTTAATTCCACACAGGATTAGCCTCCACTCTGGGGCTTGCTTCTGGTAGCAGACAACCTGCCTAGAGTCTAGCCAGCCACACACCCTTTCCATGTCTGCTTTCAGGCTTTTAAAGGGAAGTTGCACAAATTAGCAGTTCTTCAGAAGTTTTAACTCCATCACTCCTGTCAAGAACTCCATACTCCACTTGCTTGTCATATCATCTAAGGGCCAAACGATCACAGTAGTTAGGGGTTTAATGTATAGTCAGGGGGTTAATGTATAGATAGGGGATTAATGTATTTAGATAGAGGGGTTAATGCATGTAGTTAGAGGTTTAATGTTTAGTTAGGTGGTTACTGTATGTAGTTAGGGGTTAAATGTATAGTTAAGGGGTTAAATGTATAGTTAGTGTATTAATGTATGTAGTTAGGGGTTTAATGTACAGTTAGGGGGTTAATGTATTTAGTTAGGGGTTGATTGATGTATTTAGGGGGGTCATGTATAGTTAGGGGGTTATTGTATGCAGTTAGGTGTTTAATGTATAGTTAGGGAGTTAATGTATTTAGTTAGGGCTTTAATGTATGTCGTTAGGAGGTTAATTGAATGTAGTTAGGGATTCTATTATATGTTTTGTATGTATTGTATGTTTTATTTTCTGTTATGTGTGCTTTTTTTATTTTTGGTAACTTAGGTTTTTTATTTTCAATGAAGTAGGTTTTTTATTTTATGTTACTTATTTTATTATTTTTTTCAGTAAAGTATTTTTTTTAATAAGTAATGAGGTTAATTGGGGGCTCATGGGGCTCTGTATAGAGCCCCATGAGTGAAAAGTTTAATTAGGGGCTCATGGGGCTCTATATAGAGCCCCATGAGTGATGGGTTAATTTGAGGCCCATGGGGCTCTGTATAGAGGCCCATGAGTGATAGGGTTAATTAGGGGCTCATGAGACTCTGTATAGAGCTCCGTGAGTGATAGGATTAATTATTATTGCAGTGAGGGTCCTTCAGGACTCACAGAGGGAAATTTGAATTTTTAAGTGCAGAGGGACCCCATCGGGTTAATGTGGAGACACTGCGGAGGTCCCAATAGGGACCCCCAACATTGGAGGGGGTTAATGTTAGTTGCCTTCGGGGTACTTACAGTACCCCCACGGCATGGGGGGTAACCATTTGTGAGCTGCGGGTCCTTTAAGGACGCCTTGGTGACTTTCAATCTTTAAATGCTGCTAGATAGAGTTACTGTGTCCAGATAGGGTTAACATGGATTAGAATGGGTTAATGGGGTATAGTTAGGGTTAATAGTGTAATGTAGTGCTTAGACTTTGTGTAATGAGGGTCCTGGAGGACCTTCATGGCACTTATAGTGTTTTTATAGGGGTTAATTAGTGTCCTATAGGGGTCTATATAGACCCCTATTGGACTGATTGAGTTAAATAGAGGCTTATGGAGGTCTGTATAGCCCGCATATGTGATGGGGTTAATTATGGGCTCATGGGTCTCTGTTTAGAGCTCCATGAGTGATAGGGTTAATTAGGGGTTTATGGAGGTCTGTATTGACCCCCATGATTGACAGGGTTAATAAAGGGCTCATGTGGCTCTGTATAGACCCCCATATGTAATCTGGTTAATTATTATTGCAGTGTGGGTCCTGTAAGGACATTTAAGGTCCTTTCATGGGGACCTCCAGCATAGAGGGGGGTTAATGTTAGTTGCCACGGGTGCACTGTAAGTACCCCCGCGGCATGGACGGAACCATTTGTATGCGGTGCGTCCTTTAAGGACCCGCGGTGGGGAATTTCAATTTTGAAATGCTGCAGGGGTCCTGATCGAGTCCCCTGCATCATGTGGTTAATGTGGGGACCCTGCGGGGGTGCCGATCGCAACCTCTCATCATGTGGGGATACTGCTGGGGTCCCGATACTGCTGGGGTCCCTGATCTCAACTCTCATTGGCTGATGGTGAGCAGAAGCTCCGAGGTTGCACTCGCAAGCCCAGCTCTGCTTATGTCGGAATCATGGGTTTCCGATTTTGAATCTCGGGCAGCGTGTCTCGACCTTGGCTATTCAAATAGCCTTGGAAACAGAAGGGAAACGCAGCTAGCAGCTCACTCGCTGACAATCTAATAATCGGCCTCCATTCTGGAGAGGTGGTAAAAAATTGCTACTTTCAGGTATTCCAAGTTAAAATATTCATATTCTTTATTATTCAGTGCACCCATAGATTTTGTTTCTTGTATTAAATGATGATACTTCCCCAGAATTTCAATGGGATCTTGCAGCAAAGAGATTAAGGTTAGGTGAGAGGGAGGTCACGATCCAGCCCACTTGGATAGGCGTTCATTTTAAGTGCTGCTAAGGTCCCAATCAGGACCCTGTAGCATAGATATTAATTTTAGGTGCCGCTGTGGTCCAGCTCGGGACCCCCACTTCAAGGGTTAATTATCTAGGTGACCTGCCCTTGCAAGTGTTTAAACAACCACCAGAGCCCCAAACTGTTAGAGACAAAGTAGTATTTCAGGGGGCGTTATCATATGATATAAAAGTATTTACACAAGCCCGTAATTTACTTCTTAGACACAGCCAATACTAAATGAGACCACCATCACAACGTCAGTAAAAAATGGAAGTTAGACGTAATCTGCAAACAGAAACTTCAAATTAATTAGTGCCAATAAGTAATATTTGCAGATTGGGCTCACAATCAAGCACTATAGAACTCTATAAAATACATTAGATCACCTATAATACTCAAAAAAATGATCTTTGTTTATTTTTTAGGCCTAGGTGTTATTACTTAAGTGCGTACCAAAATATTGTCCTGTGGATTCTATTTAGGAATCCTTGAACAACCAACCAAGGTTGTACAGAAACACCTTTTATGCAGCCTTTATTTTAATTATTATTGCCACATACTAATTTTAAAAAAATTCAATCTTTATTTGTACATTTAAAATGTTGTTAAAAATGCAACGATTAAAAAAATCATGTTAAACCCAAGGTGTTTAATCCTTTGGGTTTTTTAACGTCCAGCAAATTATTAGAGGTTTATTAAAGTTTTATTTTTGTTATTATTATATTCTTTGCTTTGACCACAGCTTTTTTATTTAATTACTTTATTATGCTCAAGTCAATAAAATATTTGGTTTTTAAATTCAATTGTATTTGTGTAATTTTGGTTATGTTTCCTTAGTCAAATCCTTATCAGGTACCCTGGATTTTAATTTACATAAGATTACATTATTTACATAAGATTAAGATAAGGTTTTATAATCCTTTTGTCTGTTGTATAGTTTTGTTTATTCATACAGCACTTCCCTGGAGTATATGTTTTAAGTGCCTTTGCATTTCTTTTGTGTTAATCTTTTATCCTGTTGATTTATGTTAATTCAGAATTCTATTACTTAAAGTGCTTTGTAATTCAAGTTGTGTTATTCAAAAATTCTTATCTTAAAGTGCTTGTGCTATTTGACTTAGTGCTTATTTCCTCTTATATTACCCTTTTACCTCGTGACTGTTAGTCTATCACAGTCACTACTTTACCTTATTCATTTATAGTGCTAATGCTGTGCTATTTTTTAAAAATGTATACACTCCTGATTATGCTGTTTCTTAAACTATATATTACCTTAATGCTTCTGTCTATTGTTTTTTAGAAGGAGGTTATGTCCTCCTTTTTCTTCCGTTTTTTTGCTTTAATTATGCTTTTACTCCTTTTTCTTTCTTTTCTATTTCCTTATTCTTGTATATTACTCTATTGTAACTATATTGAGACTTTGTGGTGAAGGAATTGGCTTTCTATCTTTCTTTTAAGTTAGTAGTGGACCTGGAGCTTTAGAGCTGTATCTATCATGCTCCACGCTATATTGGCGTGGTCTGCGCTGTGATCGCGCTTACTGATGACGTCACAATCTCCCGACGCGCGTTTCGTGAGGCTCTATCAGTCTCTCACTCATCAGGGGCACAGTGCTGCCTCCTCTGTGGAGCTATTTATAGTTTCTATGGCAATTAGTTAACTCTTTGTGTTCCGTAGTTTCTATGGCAGTTAGTTAACTCTTTGTGTTCCTGAATGTTTTTGTGCATGCTTTATTTTCATATGTTGCTTTTGACTTTCTTTTTTACTATATTATCTTTATATTATTTAAATAAGTATAATGATTTTAAATAAGGAAATTACTTTCAAAGTAATACTTTTAACTTGCTAGCATTAGTATGCCTTTGTATTATTTTAACTTTGCTAAACATATTATTTGATTTTAAATTATAATTATTTTGCATACCATGTTAATTTATTTTTTATCTAATCCGGATACTTATTTTTGTTTTTTATTTTGCTATATATATGTGTATATGTTATTTATTTACTTATTTATTTATATGTATTTATTTTATTTATGTTTTATATTTATTATTATTATATTAATGACTTTTTTAGATAAAGATGGTATTCTAATTACTTCTTTTAAGTTTTATTATCTTTGATCAAAAGTTGTTGTTTTCAAAAAAAAAAAAAAAAAATGGTATTTTGTTTTATTTAGTAATTCTTTCAAATGAATACTATATATATAGATTCTTCTGTTAAACTTTTGTATCCTATTCATATATTAGATCTAGGTATTTTTCATAAGAGGTTTTTTTCAAATGAATGCTGTATATGTAAATTCTTCATTTAAACCCTGTGGTTTTTTTGTATCCAATTGAAATATCCATTTTGCCTCTTGACACAGTAGGTGTTTATCCCAATCTCCTCTTCTTGCTGTTTTTGGTATGTGATCTATACCTATGAATTTCAAGCAGTATGGATTATTGTTGTGATGATGACGTACATGTTTTGCTATTGAGGTATCTTTTAAATTTAAAACATCATTGACATGTTCTAATACACGGCGTCTTAACTGTCTTTTGGTTTTGCCTGTGTATTTTTTATTACATGAGCAAATTATTTGGTAGATAACGCCTTCAGTTAGACAATTTATATTGTGTCTTATCTTATAATTCTTTAATCCTGTTGCATCTTGAAATTCTGTGGTTTTTAATAAAAATGGACATGCTTTACATTTGCCGCATGCTTTACATCCTTTTTGGCCTTCTATTAGCCAGTTCCTCCTATTTTTCTTTTCTTCATAGTGGCTATGTACCAGGAGATCTTTTAGGTTTTTTGCTCTTCTGTATGTAATTGTACTTTGTTCTGTAAGTACTTCATCCAGATCTCTGTCTAATTTCAAGATGTTCCAGTGTTTTTGCAATATAGATCTTATTTGTTGGGATTGACTTGAGAAGTTTGTGATGAATCGTATAGGTTGTTGTTTTTTGTCTCTTTTATTTTCAACCAATAGTTGATTTCTATCCTGTGTTAAGGCCCTATGGTATGCTTTCTTCAACACTTTTTTTGTGTATCCTCTTTGAATGAATCTTTCCTGTAGTTCTTTAGCTTGTATTTTGGATTCTTGTTGACTGCTACAGTTTCTTTTTATACGTAGATACTGGCCTGTTGGTATGGCTTTCTTTGTTGAAATTGGATGGTGACTCTTCCAGTGTAACAACGAGTTTGTTGCTGTTGTTTTTCTATAAGTTCTTGTAGCTAGTTCTTTTTTGGAATTTACATAGATGCTTAAATCAAAGAATGTCACTATTTCTTTATTGAACTCATATGTTAATTTTAAATTTTGTTCATTATTATTCAATTTTTTTATGAACTCTTTGAGTTCTTCTTCAGAGCCTGACCATATGACCAATATATCGTCATTTGAAAGAATTACTAAATAAAACAAAATACCAAATTTTTTTTTTTTTTTTTTTTTTTTGAAAACAACAACTTTTGATCAAAGATAATAAAACTTAAAAGAAGTAATTAGAATACCATCTTTATCTAAAAAAGTCATTAATATAATAATAATAAATATAAAACATAAATAAAATAAATACATATAAATAAATAAGTAAATAAATAACATATACACATATATATAGCAAAATAAAAAACAAAAATAAGTATCCGGATTAGATAAAAAATAAATTAACATGGTATGCAAAATAATTATAATTTAAAATCAAATAATATGTTTAGCAAAGTTAAAATAATACAAAGGCATACTAATGCTAGCAAGTTAAAAGTATTACTTTGAAAGTAATTTCCTTATTTAAAATCATTATACTTATTTAAATAATATAAAGATAATATAGTAAAAAAGAAAGTCAAAAGCAACATATGAAAATAAAGCATGCACAAAAACATTCAGGAACACAAAGAGTTAACTAACTGCCATAGAAACTACGGAACACAAAGAGTTAACTAATTGCCATAGAAACTATAAATAGCTCCACAGAGGAGGCAGCACTGTGCCCCTGATGAGTGAGAGACTGATAGAGCCTCACGAAACGCGCGTCGGGAGATTGTGACGTCATCAGTAAGCGCGATCACAGCGCAGACCACGCCAATATAGCGTGGAGCATGATAGATACAGCTCTAAAGCTCCAGGTCCACTACTAACTTAAAAGAAAGATAGAAAGCCAATTCCTTCACCACAAAGTCTCAATATAGTTACAATAGAGTAATATACAAGAATAAGGAAATAGAAAAGAAAGAAAAAGGAAAAAGGAGTAAAAGCATAATTAAAGCAAAAAAACGGAAGAAAAAGGAGGACATAACCTCCTTCTAAAAAACAATAGACAGAAGCATTAAGGTAATATATAGTTTAAGAAACAGCATAATCAGGAGTGTATACATTTTTAAAAAATAGCACAGCATTAGCACTATAAATGAATAAGGTAAAGTAGTGACTGTGATAGACTAACAGTCACGAGGTAAAAGGGTAATATAAGAGGAAATAAGCACTAAGTCAAATAGCACAAGCACTTTAAGATAAGAATTTTTGAATAACACAACTTGAATTACAAAGCACTTTAAGTAATAGAATTCTGAATTAACATAAATCAACAGGATAAAAGATTAACACAAAAGAAATGCAAAGGCACTTAAAACATATACTCCAGGGAAGTGCTGTATGAATAAACAAAACTATACAACAGACAAAAGGATTATAAAACCTTATCTTAATCTTATGTAAATAATGTAATCTTATGTAAATTAAAATCCAGGGTACCTGATAAGGATTTGACTAAGGAAACATAACCAAAATTACACAAATACAATTGAATTTAAAAACCAAATCTTTTATTGACTTGAGCATAATAAAGTAATTAAATAAAAAAGCTGTGATCAAAGCAAAGAATATAATAATAACAAAAATAAAACTTTAATAAACCTCTAATAATTTGCTGGACATCAAAAAACCCAAAGGATTAAACACCTTGGCCCTCATTCAATTGCGATTTGGCCAATTGAATAGGGGTCTAAATAAGCACATAGCATATTTTTTTTAAAGAAGTTTTTAGTTAGTGAAAACCTTGCTTTTGGATAGATGCTTACTAACTAAAAACTTCTTAAAAAAATATATGTTATGTGCTTATTTAGAGGCCTATTCAATTGGCCAAATTGCAATTGAATGAGGGCCCTTGGGTTTAACATGATTTTTTTAATCGTTGCATTTTTAACAACATTTTAAATGTACAAATAAAGATTGAATTTTTTTAAAATTAGTATGTGGCAATAATAATTAAAATAAAGGCTGCATAAAAGGTGTTTCTGTACAACCTTGGTTGGTTGTTCAAGGATTCCTAAATAGAATCCACAGGACAATATTTTGGTACGCACATTAGATCACCTGTTTCATTATATTTATTTGCAAGCTACAGCTCTAATAGAATAGCAATTGTGTGACACTTTAATTACTTAACGCTTATAATATTCTTGCTGTGCTAAAACCAATGGAGTTCTAAGGCCAGTTTTGCAGGTTTGATTGGCCCGTAGTGATTGTGGGAGGGGAAATCATAATCATATTGCGAGTAGCTAATAGAATATGTGGCAATATTAAAAGCAGTGTTAAGGGCCCTAAGTATCTCTTTATTTGAAGGCCATTCCTCTGAAGGACATCCATCCGCCTACACTGCTGCACCTGGAAAAGAGGGAAGTGAAATATTTATTTAAAATAGATTTATTGAAAAGTATGATATCATGTTTGCATGTGATTTACTTCTATAACTTCCAGAAGTTGTTTAGTGCTATGTGCACCTAAAGACAATAATATGTACAATATCTCACAAAAGTCAGTACACCCCTCACATTTTTTTACATATTTTATTATATCTTTTCATGTGACAACACTGATACATGCCCCTCTGCTACAATGTGAAGTAGTAAGTGTACGGCCTGTATAACAGTGTAAATGTGCTGTCCCCTCAAAATAACTCAACACACAGCCATTAATGTCTAAATTAACAAAAGTGAGTACACCCCGAAGTGGAAGTATCAAAATTGGGCACAAAGTGTCAATATTTTGTGTGGCCACCATTATTTTCCAGCACTGCCTTAACCCTCATGGGCATGGAGATTACCAGAGCTTCACAGGTTTCCACTGGAGTCCTCTTCCACTCCTCCATGAAGACATCATGGAGCTGGTGGATGTTCGAGACCTTGCACTACCCTACCTTGCATCTGAGGATGCCACACAGATGCTCAAAAAGGTTAAGGTCTGGAGACATGCTTGCTTCTTTAGCAAGGCATTGGCCATCTTGTAGGTTTTATTGGGGTCGTTATCATGTTGGAATACTGCCCTGCGGCCCAGTCTCTGAAGGGAGGGGATCATTCTCTGCTTCAGTATGTCCCAGTACATGTTGGCATTCATGATTCCCTCAATGAACTGTAGCTCTCCAGTGCCGGCAGCACTCATGCAGGCCAAGACCAATTACTGTATATATAAACATATGTCTATGTTTTCTATAATACTGTATATACTTGAGTATAAGTCGACGCGAGTATAAGCCGAGGCACCTATTTTACCACAAAATACAGGGTAAAATGAGTGTCTTGAGTATAAGCCGAGGGTGGGAAATGTGCTGCCCCCTGTGTCCCTCTTGTGCCCTCTGTGTCCCCCTCTTGTGTCCCCCTCTCTCCCGTGTCTCTTCTCCCCTCTCCCTTCCCTGTTTCTCTTCCCCACTCTCCCTTCCCCGTGTCTCTTCCCCCTCTTCCTTCCCTATGTCTCTTCCCCCCTCCTCATTCTCAACCTCCCTCCTCAACCCCACTCCTCATCCTCAACCTCCCTCCTCATCATCCCTCCTCATCCTCAACCTCCCTCCTCAACCCCCTCATCCTCAACCCCCTCCTCAACCTCAACCCCCTTCCTCATCCTCAACCCCCCTCCTCAACCTCAACCCTCATCCTCAACCTCCCTCCCTCCTCATCTTCAGCCTCCCTCCTCATCCTCAACCCCCTCCTCATCCTCAACCCCCACCTCAACCTCCCTGCTCATCCTCAACCCCCTCCTCAACCTCCCTCCTCAACCTCAACCCCCCCTCCTCAACCCCCCCTCCTCAACCTCCCTCCCCGCCACACAAAATATTGACACTTTGGGCCCAATTTGGACATTTCCACTTAGGGGTGTACTCACTTTTGTTGGTTTAGACATTAATGGCTGTGTGTTGAGTTATTTTGAGGGGACAGCACATTTACACTGTTATACAGGCCGTACACTTACTACTTCACATTGTAGCAGAGCGGCATGTATCAGTGTTGTCACATGAAAAGATATAATAACATTTGTACAACAATGTGAGGGGTGTACTGACTTGTGTGAGATACTGTATATTCCTTTCCTAATTTAATACAAGTAGTTCTCTATATAATTACACACCATTTTTATTAAATGCCGTGCTGTTTTGTAAATAATATGTTTTACTAATGAAATTTGTTCCATGTTTAAGTGATATGTAAAGTGGTATGATGGGAAAGTTATTTTGAATAATGGGGATATAAATAATCATTTAAATTGATAATTAAATTGTCATTGACTTTAATCCATCCACCGTATTATATTCTCGGCATTTCTTCCACTTGAGCCTAATCCCATTACCTTGTCTCATCTTATCTACGCACAAACATTTCTAGCATTTCCACTTACTATTTCATCTTAGTCCTCACTGCTATCTTCACCCACACATTACTGATTGTACTGGTGATGACTCTTATTTCCCCCCCACAGGAACAACACAAAGTTGGTGACGTTATTGGCCGTTGGTGGTTATAGTTTTCCTATAGAAAGGTGAGAGCAACATTCCATATGAGATATGGGGATCTTCTAAAAGGAATATGTGCAGATAATTATTACTTTACTAGCGACTTGCCTGTCAAAAAATGACGGCAATGAGATGTGTATGTTTGGAAAGTTGTTTAGTTATTAATATATGTATTTGACACTTGTAAGATTTTAGTTATGATGAAATAAGTACTATTGTGATATTAAACATGTTTAGTTTTGTAAAATGTTCTCTTGGTGAACAGTAACTGTTAAAGCATTTTGTATTAAAAGTATTAACATTTGAATGTAAGAACAGTTGAACTTTAAATTAATAAGTATTGTAAACTTGAGGTAATGGTTTTTTAACTCAAGAATTGTTAACTTAAATATACATTGAATCCAGAGGAAGGCAAACAGTAAAAACCCTCCTTGAAACGTACCCAATTGTATCAGAGAGGGAAAAAAAATAATTCCTTCCTGACCCCATGAACTGGCGATCAGATTACTCCTTGGAATAATGTTTAACATAAAAGACAATATTTACATTGTGACTTAAAATGTGGTTGAGCGCTTAACATGAACTTTGTAATATGTTGAAGTAAAGAACTTGAAAGTATATTTTTTTAAACTTAAGCTTTCTTATCTAAGTAATGAACTTGAAAATATTGTTTTCAAACTTGTAACATTAGAAACAGTAACACAGTTATTAACATTTTAACATAATTTGTAATTAAGAAACTTGAAAGTATATATTTTCAAATTTGAACTTTCTTATCTCTCTAAGTAAGGAACTTGACAAAAAAAAAATCAAACTTGTAACATTAGAAACAGTGACATAGTTAATTAACATTTTAACATAATTTGTGAAAATAATGCAAGGCTAGTGTTTTGTGAGGCTAATGATATATAAACAGTACTTCCATTAATTATGAATGAATTGTCTATTAATTTGTATTTTTGAATTGCTGACCTTTGTCTGTTGCTATAGTAATTGTTTTAAATCGCACATATAGTTTGGTCTCTGGAAAAGTGGTTCTCTATATTGTGGTTTTTTATATTTTTGCATTTGCTTTTAAATTTGTTTTGAATGGGTTTTATTTCTTTAATGAAAAGTTATAGTACTTCATAGTAGACAAATCACCTTGACTTTCATTCTTTTCAATGTAAACTTTAATAGCCTGTGGATTTTTGCACCGTGATAACGCAACGTACAATTGGCCATGTGCAAATACTGGTTCTTGTAAGAAAATACCCACAGAGTTGAACGTTTGTCCTTGTGATTTATTAATGGTCATGGCAAATGCCATTGTTGAGGATTAATGCATCCTTATTTTTACACTTTAGTATGACTTGGTTGGCAAGCTCTGAATATTCCTGGTTATTTATGCTACCTTTAAATATAGCCTATATAATATCTTGGTGACAAATCATATGAGGTGGGATCTCTACAGTGTCGTCTGGTAAATGTGGTATTTTTTCTGTTCTGCCTTCTCCAATTTTAATAAGCAAATCATTGAAATCAGTTTGGCCTTCTGATCTCATGTTTTGTTGCAGTTGAAGATGGGTAAAATGTTTCCATAGTGTGCTTGACTTTATACAGGTTTCAATAATGTCAGTTCGATTTCCATGTACAATGACAGGTAATGTTTGTCTAAAATCGCCACCTAACAACATTACCTTTCCACCAAATGGAAAAGTATTACCCATGACTTCACGAAGCAAACGGTCAATACATTGGAGGGCATACCATGACATCATTTTGGCCTCATCTATTATAAATATATATATTTTTTTATTTCTTTGCTTGTAATCATGTCATGCGAATAGGCACTGGCAGTTTAAAGCCACTATGTACAGTTCTTCCACCTTCTAACAAAAGTGCAGCAATTCCAGTAGTTGCAAACGGCAGTGCTATTTGACCTTGTGCTCGAACAGAACTCATTAATAAATTATATAGATAAGTTTTTCCTGATCCGCCAGGTCCATCAAGATAGAAATAACGCTCTGTCACCATGTCATCATCTTTTGCATTTTTAATGGCATTAAATGCTTGCAATTGTAACGTATTTAAAGTTGCAAGTCTTTCTTCTGTTCTTTCTACTTGTAGTTAAAAGTCTTCAAAGTTTATGTCCTCTATAAGACCTGGATCAGGCAAATTAAAACTTGCACAACTTAATCCATGAGTCAAAAATACTTCTTGGATTTCCATTAACGCTTTTAAGTGTGCAATGGGTTCATTGTATCGTCGCATAAAGTCTTCAGCCATATTACTTTTAAATGTCTCCCACAAAGCTAATGCATTTGGAGCATTTGAGAAGATACAAATAAATGCAAATTGTTCTCTCATCTGCTGCGGCATTTGACATTGTGCTGGTTCTTCTAAACATCTTTCCCATTCTGTATCATCAGCTAGTAAGTTTCTATGTCTTGCAGCTAAATGGAAGGATTCATATTCTATGTCATTAACAGTTCTTAAGTGTTCAATACTTTGTGATCCAGGAACATTTAAAAGTAATATTCGTAAGCAAAAACGTTCAACATCTCTTGGACTGACTGTGTAAATTCTTGGGATTATTTTATTTCCTCTGCTTTTTCTAGGTCTCCATAATCCATTCACAAAAACATAGTGATATGGAATTTCAATATATAAGAATTGTGTTGCTTGTGAATCTGTGGAATTTAATTCAAACCATGCAGTTAGTGTAGTTTGACAAAGTTCACTTTTGGCCAATGCATTAATTTAATTTCCAGCATGGAAATACACTAAATGTCTTTGTGGCAAATGCATGATGGATCACATGCAGTATATAGATTAGCAGTACATTTCAAATTTTAAAAGCCGCCACATAGCTTCTGGCACACTGACATAGTGAGCATCTACATGAGATGCAAGTTCATCATGTACTAACTCACTACTTTCAGAGTTGTCTGCACTTTTGACGACTACAGTAGCTGCATCATAGCCTTTGTAAATATATTTGTACACATATTTAATGGATTTAATGGAAGTGCAGGCTTCTACATTAATGTGGGCGTTATACTTCATGAGTAAATGTGGATTGTAGGGTACTACATATCTATTGTCAACTTTTTTGCCACGAAAAATGGCACTATCTCCTTCTCTTCTTTTATAAAGTGGATAGCCATCACAACTGGCATAGGTTTTGTCTCTATAATCTTTTGGAAAATCTTTGGAACATTTATTATTTTCCATACATGGTGATTGTGGATTAAGCTTGCCACAGGGTCCATGAATCATGCGATGAGTAACAATCTCATATAGTCTACCATATAGTTCTGGATCTGGTAGTTCAGCAACAATGACTGAATCCACTTTGTCAGCAGTATCCAATTTATCTTTTTCTTGAAGTATTATGAAAAGATGTGCATGTGGAAGGCCTCTTTTTTTAAATTCAATTGTATATACATAAGCAAGACATTTGCCAAATAAGTGATTTATAGTGAAGTCACGTATTAATTCATTTAATTTAATCTTAAAAACTCTGGCTACTAAATCTGGTCTATCGGAAGCACTTTGGCCAAGAAGTAAATTTTGTGTAATTTCTGGCCATTGGGGATTACATGTAAATGTCAGAAATAAATCGGGTTTGCCAAATTTGGTGACAATAGCATCATTGTATCTTTCTCTCATATTCCGAGGAGATCCTTGAAAAGAAGATGGTAAAATGATAGCTTTGCCAGCTGTCATGTCTCTGCTTGTAGCCACGTCAGCAACATAGTCCATTAGTCCAGAATATTGTTCTACACGGAGTTTATCTTGTTGATATTTTATGAAGTTTAAATTATTGGCCTCAACTTGCAAATAAGAATCAATAATCCATTGTTGTGTTAGTTTCCCACCACATAAAATTGGATTAAATGTATTTCGAATGGCAATTTGAGCAACTTTAAATTCAAGCATAGAAACATTATTTCGGATTCTGGCTTTAGCATTTGGGTAACTGGGAAGGGTTAATTTTGGTTGCCAACCTGCTTCTCTGTGTGGGAAAAAATGGGATATGTCATTGGATGTAAATTTGAACCTAAGATACTGATATTAATGAATGGTTGCTCCTCATTTCTGGGATATATTCTAATGTCTCTTTGAAATGGTGGTTCTCCTTCATCATTTTGAAACACCATTGCAACCTCATTTGATGTTGGCAAGTTATAACGACGTTTATCAGTATGTCTGTCTCTTTTAAGCACCATATTGACCTTTGGCATTGGTAATTGATGTCTTTGTGCATGAAGTTGTTGTTCATTTTCTACTTCTGCCAATTTTTTATAAGCTTTAGTGTAGGGATTGTTGTCCATAATGTTATCTAGCTCTAGTATTCTATTTTATGTGTGTGTTTAGGTTTTATGCTTAATATTGTACATTAGGACTGGTAATTTAGAATGACAAATTTTATTTAGTCTGTGTTTTGAGACTTATGTGGACAATGCTGTTTTCTTTTTTTTTTTGTCTAGATTGAAGTTTGGATTTACTGTTAAACATTATTGTCCATAACAGACAAATAAGAGGTAAATAAGAAATGTGTCAGTTATATTTTGGTAAAAGTTATAGGCCCTCATTCAATTGCAATTTGTCCAATTGAATAGGGGTCTAAATAAGCACATAACATATTTTTTTTAAATAAGTTTTTAGTTAGGGAAAACCTTTTTTGTGGATAGATGTTTACTAACTAAAAACTTCTTTAAAAAAAATATGTGATGTGCTTATTTAGACCCCTATTCAATTGGACAAATTGCAATTGAATGAGGGCCATAGTTAGTGGTTGTTCTTTTTTTTTTTCTGTTGACATGGATGCAGAGTTCAGTTTTCTCTTTTTTTACTTGTTATACTGTATCTTGGTTGAAGTGTGATTTCAAGCAGAATCTTTGTTGGTCCTCTGTTGAAAGTCTTCGTCCTTTGCTCTTCACGCAGTGTCTGTTGTAAAAGAAAAATTAAAATGTTATTTGATTTGAATGTATTTGTAATGAATAACATATTTCATTATTTTGGTCTATTGTATCTGTTATGGTGATATCTGCTATGCTGTTTTTTGTGCAACCTTTTAAAAATACTTTAATTGTACTTGTATATTCCAGTTATCCTTTTTTTATACTGTAATTATTAATGTTTTTCTTATTTTGGATATGTTTGCAATGTTTTGAGCATTATCCTGTTTTGTGTCCACTTTTGGTATGCTTATTTAGACTTCTTTGTAAGGCTTATAGGTTCTTAAATATTAAAGAAGAATATTAATTTACTTTACTATGTGTTTCTGTGGTTTTTGGTACAATGCTGTTTTGTGTCCCCCATATGTTGCATACTTTATTTGCTTAGTGAGTCTTTTTTATGAGGATTAAATGTTGTTGTACATTGAAAATGAATGTTTTTCATATTTTGGATATGATGGCTATGTTTTAGCATTATCCTATTTTGTGTCCACCACTTTTGGTATGCTTATTTAGGCTTCTGTGTAAGGCTTATAGGTTCTTAAACATTAAAGAAGACTATTAATTTACTTTGCTATGTATTTGTGTGATTTTTTGTACAATCCTGTTTGTGTCTACCATATGTTGCATACTTTATTTGCTTAATTAGTCTTTTTTATGAAGGTTAAATGTTATTTTACAGTGAAAATGAATGTTTTTTTCTATTTTGGATATTATGGCAATGTTTTTAGCATTATCCTATTTTGTGTTCACCACTTTTTGGTTGCTGCATTTGTTATATTGGCGGCCATAGAACATATATAGTTCCTTTCTTTTTTCTACTTGTTATACTTTACCTTGATTGAAGTGTTGTTCTTGTCCGAATGACAGAGGGTCCCCTCCTGCCAATCTTAATCCGCCGGTCTTCTTGTAGTGTCTGTTTGAAAAAAAAGTGAAATGGTTAATTGTATATTTCTTCTTTTTGATTTAGCAAAGCATGGTCTTTTTCAGCATGTAATGTATTTTTCTATCTTACCTCTACTTCTTTCTTTGTGTTCTTTAAAAGTGATTCTCGTTCACAGTGCATTGTGCAGATTCTTGAGTGACGCTGTTGATGCAGAGTCTGTTTGAATAGTAAAAAAAGGGGAAAGATTCAGCTTACATATTGAATTGCAATAAATTAATGTCATTTAAATATACTTCTTTAATTAGTTTCGGTTAAGATTAGTTTGTTGTAGGGGCTATACACATAAATGTGCGTGTCACATGTCACTATACATTAATCACATTTTCATAGTTAAAGTTTTTTTTTTTTTGTCCTGTCTTGATAATAAAATGTAATATATTATAGCTTACCTCTCAGTTGTAATTTGCACAGTGTAAAGTAGGAAATTAGGAAATAATTATCTTCTCAAGTAACAGCAGCAGCTCCATGTCCAGTCACTCCGTTCATCACCTGAGTAGAAATGGAGAATTTTCTTCAAAGTAGGCAGTATTTATAAACTTTCAAGTGCCTCAGACCGTTAGAACGTAATACGCATGCGCTATTTGCGTTCCAGCTTACAATTTGCGTTCCATCCGTCATTTTATGCGTAGTAGTTTTCAAAATGGTGGTTAATATCAGTGTGGTACGTGACGCATAGTATGTGTTTCAGTTTTGCAAGTCACTGTAGTATAGTTACGTCTGTAGCCTCGTTTTCGTTTTGTTCGGCGGCCATTTTTTCTGTCGCTTAGGTGATTTTCTGCATTTAAACTCATTTTTTTGGACTTAAATAGACGTGTAAATTAACTTTTCGAGGTGCCGGATACCCCCCTTGCTGTAAGTAAGCTTTTTTCGTTCATTGTGTTTATTTCTTGTGTTTCTGATGTTTTCATGCACGCCGTTTTCGGACGGTTTTGCGTGTTGTGAATGTGTCGATTCGCGGACGTATTTTTTTGCGAGGGACGCAGTTGTTTTTTCCTAAGTCGTGCATGTTCGACGCAGTTGTTTTTTTTCTAAGTCGTGCGTGTACGACGCAGTTGATTTTTTTCTAAGTCATGCGTGTGTGTGTTAACCGCGTGTGAGGCGCCTTTGAGTTTTTTTTTCTAAGTCCTGCTTGTGTGCAACGTTGGATCTTCCACCACCGCAAATACGGCCCCTCGCTTCGCGTTCGCCTCAACCACCGCTCAGGAGGCCCACGCAGTAACCACCAGAGCACAAAGTAGCGCTGCCGAGAGCCATCCGCTTCCTACTGAGACCCAGGTAAGCCAACCCGACCTACCCCTGACTATAGAACCCCTTCCCTGGGACACCCCAGAAGACTTTGGGTGGGAGGTGACCGGAGACCCTTCCCTCAGAAAGTATCGAGAGAAGGCCAGGCGGGGAACGGGGGGGGGGGGGGGGGACGTTAGAGAAGGAACAGTTAATCTGGGAAAAAGGCCGCTTGTACAGGCTCACCGAGACACGGGATAACGCACTTGGGCCTAGGCGGTAGTTCCACGGAAATACCGGCGGGAGTTATTGAGAATTGGGCACAACGTTCCTCTGGCAGGACACTTGGGAATACGCAGGACGGGATATTGGGTAACCCAGAACTTTTTCTGGCCTGGGGTATCCGATGACGTCAGGGCGTATTGCCAGACGTGCAAGATATGTCAACGCATAGGTAAGAAGGGAGACCACCCAAAGGCTAAACTGGTCTCCATGCCCATAATTGAAGAACCGTTCACGAGGGTAGCCGTGGACATCAGACGACCCTTGGCCCAACCTAGCCGCTCCAGCAAACGTTATATCCTCACAGTGGTAGATTACGCCACCCATTACCCCGAAGCGATGGCCCTTTCTAACATACAGGCTGAGACGGTGGCAGATGCGCTAGTCCGGATATTCTCCCGAGTGGGCTTTCCCAAGGAGGTACTGTTCGACCAAGGTACACAGTTCATGGCCGAGGTAACCCAGCAGATATGGAAAATCTGTTGAGTTAGATCCCTGACTAGTTCCCCATACCACCCCCAGACTAATAGCCTTTGTGAACGCTTCAACAGGACGCTAAAGCAAATGTTAAAGTTGTTCACGGGGGCGTACAAGGATTGGGAGCGAATCCTACCACATCTTCTCTTTGCCTACCTAGAGGTGCCGCAGAAATTCACTGGATTCTCACCCTTCGAACTCCTATATGGGAGGCGGGTGAGGGGGCCTTTAGATCTTATCAAGGACCACTGGGAGGGGCAGACGGAGATTGAGGGGACCCGGTTGTACCTTATGTGTTGGGGCTGCGGGACTGTATGGAGGAACTAGCCCAGGCGGTGCAGGGAAACCTCCAGGCGGCCCAGCGGCGTCAGAGGGTATGGTATGACCGACGGGCTAGGCACCTGAGCTTTCGGATCGGCCAAAAAGTCATGGTGCTAAGACTGGTCCGAACAGACAAGCTCCAGGCCGCCTGGCAGGGCCCCTACAAAAATATAGGGCAGATATGCGACACCACCTACACCATAGCTAGCTGCGAGGATGTGAAGCAAACCTTTCACATCAACATGCTTAAGGCCTATCAGGAACGGGCAGAGGAGGTGACCGCTATCTTTGCACCAGCAGGGGAAGACACAGAGACACTACCTCTTCCCGACCTATTGGGCAGCAACGAAGGGAGAACCCAGATAGAGAAAGTCCAGCTAGGCGAACAACTAGGACCACAAGAGAGGGCTCAAGCTGTCCGCTTGCTAGAAACCAAACAGGCCACATTCTCTCAGGAGCCTGGGTACACACTCCTAGCCGTCCACAAGGTGGAGACTCCAGGGCAAGCACCCCTGAGGCAGCCCCCTTACCGTATTCCGGAAGCAGTCCGAGAAGGGATGCGGAAGGAAATCGATGAGATGCTTCGGCTAGGGGTAATAGAACACTCAGAAAGTCCTTGGGCCTCGCCGGTAGTCCTAGTACCAAAGAAGGATGGGACAACCCGCTTCTGTGTGGATTACCGGCGACTCAACGACAAAACAGTTTCTGACGCCTATCCAATGCCACGGATGGACGAACTGCTTGACCGTATCTCTGCAGGGAAGTATCTGACCACAATTGACCTATGTAAGGGATATTGGCAGATTCCCCTAGCAGAACATGCCATACCCAAGTCTGCCTTAATCACCCCGTTCAGCCTATACCAATTCCGGGTTATGCCATTTGGGATGAAGAATGCCCCGGCCACCTTCCAACGGATGGTGGACCAATTACTGGGAGATCTCCAGGACTGCGCATGCGCCTACCTGGATGACATCGCCATCCATAGCGATACCTGGGAAGAGCACCTAGAACACGTAGGGGTAGTATTAGATAGGATAAAGGGGGCCGGGCTGACCCTGAAACCAGACAAATCTCATTTGGGTATGGCGGAGGTACAATATTTGGGACACCAGGTAGGATGTGGTAAGCAACGGCCGGAGCCGGCTAAGATCGAGGCTGTTGCCAATTGGCCCACTCCCCAAACCAAGACACAAGGCATGGCTTTCTTGGGCACAGCCGGCTATTACAGACGCTTTGTATCTGACTATAGCGCCCTAGCCAAACCCCTGACCGACCTGACCAAAAAGAAGTTACCCCGACAAGTCCTGTGGTCCCCGGAATGCGAGGTGGCTTTCCAAGCACTAAAGAATGCTCTCGTTAATGCTCCAGTGTTGGTTACCCCAGATCCTAACAAAAGGTTTATTGTCCACACAGACGCTTCAATGTTGGACTGGGGGCAGTACTAAGCCAGATCGGAGAGGATGGGGGAGAGCAACCGGTGGCATGGAGTCGGAAGTTGTTGCCAAGGGAGGTCAGTTATGCCACCATTGAGAAAGAGTGTTTGGCCTTGGTATGGGCACTCAAAAAGCTCACACCCTATCTCTATGGCCGGGCCTTCACCCTCATTACGGATCACAATGCCCTAGTTTGGCTCAACCGGGTCTCAGGGGATAACGCCCGGTTGCTGTGCTGGAGCCTGGCGTTACAGCCCTATGACTTATCGCTCAGGCAAGCAAAACGGGAATGCTGATGGACTGTCGCGCCAAACGGACTTGGCCTCAGATTAAAAACTTTGGAAAGTCCCGTCAACCCTATTGGACCAGGAAAGGTCCAACCGAGTTGCCGGAGCAGGGAGAAAAATGGGGGCCATTGTGAAGGATTTTTCATGTATTTGCCTGTGGGCCCTCAGTTAAAACCTTCTCCCTGCTGTTTAAATGCCTGTATCTGTTCGGTTCAATATGTATGTACCACTTTAAGAACCAAGGGTATGTGTGTGTAATGCATTGCAGAACATTTTTAAAAAAAGTTGACAGTTGGCAGTTTACTGCTGGAGCGGGGATTAAAAAAGTTCAGTTGACTCCCTGAACAGTGTTTCGTCTGGTTACTGGGGGATGTGGGATATTACCTTCTATACCACCGGAAATCTGGGGATTTAATATTCAAGTCCTGTTACAAATATACTTTACTTATTTGTAAGTAATATATGCAGGAAGCAATGTGCTGAAGAGCTGACAATCTGTTTTGTGTACTTCCGCATTGTGTAAGTTAGTGTAAAATGGCGGTGAATGTGTATGTGGTGCGCGGGTGTGGATGATTTAGGGTCCTTGTTCTTGGACCTCGTACAGCTTTTTTTTGCTTGGTGGTGTTTTGCATCTCTAGGGTCCTGTAGCCTCGTTTTCATTTTTTTCGGCTGCCATTTTTTCTCTCGCTTAGGGTATTTTCGGGTGTCTAAACTCTGGAATTTGGACTTAAATTGAGGTGTAACCCCCTTGCTGTGGGTAAGTTTATGTATTTTTTGTGTGTATTTATTGTGTTTTTATTGTTTCACGTGCGCGCAGTTTGGCCGTCAAAGTCGTATTTTTGCGAGGACGTAATGTTTTTTTTTCTAAGTCCCGCGGCTCGTATTTTTTTATGCTAAGTCCGTAATTTTTCGGCCTTCCTTCAGAGGAATGGCCTTCAAATAAAGAGATACTTAGGGCCCTTAACACTGCTTTTAATATTGCCACATATTCTATTAGCTACTTGCAATATGATTATGATTTCCCCTCCCACAATCACTACGGGCCAATCAAACCTGCAAAACTGGCCTTAGAACTCCATTGGTTTTAGCACAGTAGGAATATTACAAGCGTTAACTAATTAAAGTGTCACACAATTGCTATTCTACTAGACTTGTAGCTGTAGCTTGCAAATAAATATAATGAAACAGGTGATCTAATGTATTCAGTGTTGCCACATGAAAAGATATAATAAAATACTAACAAAAATGTGAGGGCTGTATTAACTTTTGTGAGGTACTGTGTGTGTGTGTGTGTATATATATATATATATATATATATATATATATATATATACATACCAACTTACTATGATTATATAGATATGTATAATTTATAAATGATGGGTCAAAACTTTCATGGGAAAGACATGCTGCTCCGTAGCTCTAGTGGCCAAATGTTGGTAATGCGTGATTAAGTTTAATTTTGCTATATTTTGTGCTCCCTATTTATTTCATCTGTGGGGATTTGTTCCCCCATCCCCCCCACCCCAAGTTTTTACACCCCTGATTGAGGGTCACCTTCCCAGTACTCAACCAGTTCACTCTCCTTTGTGTTTCCAGATTCACAGCAATGGTTTCTAGTGCTGAGACACGTAAAATCTTCATTGATTCTGTGATTGACATTCTGCGTTTATACGAATTTGATGGCATTGAGCTTCACTTTATGTACCCAGAGAATAGAATAAGCCCACCTGAGGACAAACAGAGATTTACTAAACTTTGTCAGGTTTGCACTTCAATCAATATCTGTTTTTACTTACCTATACTGATACAGTGATATCCTGAAAACGTGGCCTTGGTCCAGCCTATGAGAAGTAGGTATCACAAGTCTGGTATAGATAAAAATGGCCACCTGTATTGTAATAGAAAAACAAAAAGATACACAGATACACAGAAAAATCCATCCTTTCTTTATATGTAAATTGTTTTCGCCAATCATATTATGTTTACAACTTCCAATGAGTGGTAATTATATTTTATTATATTTTAAGAGAATATGTTCACTTTAGTATATATATAAATAATGATATTTGGTTGGCGTATTTTTTGATACTTCTCCATTTTAGTACAAACAAAATTGTAAAGAGAGCATTGGAAGAAATGATATGCCTTGAAAGACAGACTATGGGCTCCATTCCATGGCTCACAATGTAAAAAATATAAGTAACGTGTACTCAAATCGGCTTAGAGCTATCACAATACACATAAAAAACCCAAATACCTAAACATAAAAAGAGAAAGGCTGGAAATGTATCTAAAAGTGTATCCCAAGAGTACCTGTCCCACCGACATTCTCTAAAAGCCCATCACATCCTTCCAGCAGTGAAATCTTAGCACTCCGAGGGTTACATGTATGTCCTTAGGAGTACTGATCCTATGTGTGCATTCACCTACACGAATAGATAAGTATACTTTGTTCTTACTTTATTTTTTTCTCTTATCTAATTTTGTTATTTATTTTATGTAATGATTTTATTTTTACTTTATGTTATTATTTTTATTATAGTTAGATATACTATAGGGGTCTTTAGAGACCCCCATGGTGCAGGGTTTAATTTTACGTAGTATAGGTGTCCGTGGTTCCGAAGATGACATGGGCGATATGGTTATACTTTAGAACCTGAGTCATTGGGGCTAGAACGTATGAAGGAGGAATAGAACCCCAGGCACCTCCCGGGTCATAGCGCATGTGAAGGGGGAATTCCCAGTGATCCTGCTCATTGCAGGTATGAGGGGGATTCCATGGTATCCCCCAGTTTTTTAGCGTGGTTGATCATAAGCGGAGGTTTTATAAATCCCCTGAATATGTTTTTATTATTATTTTATCATTTTCCTGCCATTGGATGGGGCTTTAAATAGATAGACTGGAGTAAGAGATGAGGTTAGGGTTAATGTAGTGGGTTATTGGGTACTTTTGTGTAGCTTTGCTATGGAGGCTACTGAGCTTCAGAGTCTCCTGGGAGCTAGCAAAAAAAAAAAAAAAACTCCCACAGTTACCATGAAGCATTTTCTCTCTGCTACGTGCCCACCCTAACCCTAACCCTGTGTTAGATTACAAAGAAAAAAGAAAAGAAAAAAAAGATAAAGAGAATGAAATGTCCATAATATTGGATTATAATAAACAACATAAACAGGTGAGGAGAGAGATAGAAATAACTGGTGGCCTTAATTAAACCCAACTTCTCATGACTGCAGGAACATTGCTGAGATATTTCCGCTAACCTCCCTCTGTTTTTTACAGGAAACACTGGCTAGATTTAAGAAAGAAGCATCGGCCACATCTCGTAAACGGCTCCTAGTGACAGCGGCCATATCTGGTCATAAAACTGCATTTGAGACAGGCTATGAGTTACGCAACATTTCAAAGTGAGTAGGAGAGATGTGACAAATACAGATTTTGATTACAGCCCATAAGTACTGAAAAGGGTCTACTTACAGTGAAAAAAAATGATATTATTCATATAACAGTGACAGATTCCAAAGGGAACATAGAAAGCCAACCTCTGCTTCTAATTTACTAGGGCCATCTGCCTCCTAAAGGTGTTATTATCATATCCTCACAGCATCACAACATTAAGACAGAAGCCAGACATCCATAATACCACTTAGGTTTAAGTGGGTCTTAATGTTGCCCTTGAACATATACTATAAGTTATACTTTCTATTTGTACTTCATTACAAGATAATACTCTCTCTCTCTCTCTCTCTCTCTATATATATATATATATATATATATATATATATATATATATGTATGAAGAGTGAGGTAGCCGCGAATGTCCAGTAATCCAGATGAATAATCAGAGTATTGCAGTATATAGTGATACCTTTTTTATTGGACAAACATATTCATAGGTTTCATGACGAGTTTTCGAGAGCGTTCCTCTCTTTGTCGAGTCAGAGTCAATACTGATTATAGATTCCCAAATACAGCAAAAAATTCCAGGATTAACAAACAATGTTCGGATCAGCCAGCCGTGCAAGTGTGTGGGGCTTCAGACCAGAGTAAGTAAATTGGGGTCATAAATAGTTTTACATCTAAGGAACCGTAGGGCTGTAACCAAACTGAGAATGAAGGCAGAGAAAAAATCAATAAACACACATATATATTTACAAGCATGAATGTTGGAGTTTATAAGAAATTTTGATAATGAGATAAGAATTCAATGTCGACATTAAGTCCTGACTTATTACTGTTAAAGAACATAATTATTTTAATTTCAAATGTCTTTCTTTCCTTAGTGTTTTTAAAAAAACCTTTGAGTATTTTGATTTTGAGATTTTTCATGGAGTGGTTATTCTGGGTGAAATGGTGTCCAACTGGAGTACAGTAAGTCTCCTCATTGTGCTTATTGATGGAATGTCTGTGTAGATTCATCCTCATATGTAATTTCTGTCTGGTTTCTCCAATGTAGCAGCCTCTCTCGCATACATATACTACTAGAAATGCCGTGCTCCAAGTGACATTAGTCAATATTGGTGGCTGATAACATAGACCTTCTAGTTCAGTAGTACTGACTAAATATTTCATAGGATCAAAGACTGTGAACTCAAGAATATAGAAAATATATTCCATTTGGGATCTGCCAAAGGTGTGACTTACTTTGGTTTTAATTGGTTTTATAGTTTTTATTTCATTGCTGTTTTATGATTTATTTTTCTCTGTAAATAGACCCTTTTTGATGAGTAGTTGTGAATAGAGTGGAAAACACTCAAGGGTGAATATCACTTCCGATTATATTGATTTACAGCCCATAAGCCCATCTAGTCTGCACATGCTATATTCTAAAATGCACAGGCTTAATAAACTTTCAGGATAGAATAATGGATTTCCAAGGGCACAAGTTACGGGCCGAGGCCTCAAGCCCATAAAACACTCCGATGGCCGCAATTTGTTAATGGACCGGCTGAGATGAGATCCAACTGTTATGATCCAATTACGGTATAACGCGACATAGACCTGTCAGCCAATAGAAAGCAGTCTAGCCGTAGATGATTGACAGAGGGAGATTATAAAGTTGCGTTGAACCCGCCCATGCGTTTAGTTGTATTTTCTACTGAAGTGGCACGAAGGTCCCGAGTTGGAGGTTTTTGAGTGAGAGAGTAGGCGATTTGTGAGAGCAATATATTGTGGTTTTGTTTATTTCTATTCATCTAATTATGATTTTACACTTAATCCTTGATTACACATATTTACAGATTACACATAATAGCAATATACATAAATTAAATGACCCAATAGATACACATAGATCTAGGTCACTACATTTACAACCCATCCATCCCATACCCAATCTTCCAACAGTTATTAAATACACTTAACATTTTTTATTTTCCTCATACATATACAGAAAAACTTGTTTTTATTTAACCTTATATTACTTCAGGGATTTAAATGGAGGGAGGGGAGAAAAGGGTAGAGAAATGGAGAGGCGGGAGGAGGAGATTAGGAGAGGTGAGGAGGAGAGAGAGGAAAAAGAGATGGCCCTGGGTGGTGGTGGAGGAGAGGAGGAGGTAAGGAGTGGTGGAGGAGAGGAGTAGGAGGTTGGGAGTGGTGGAGGAGATGGAGGGGTAGTACTTGGAGGGGTAGGAGGCAGAAGTGGTGGAGGTAGAGGAGGAGGAGAAGAGTGAAGAGGAGGGCGTGGTCGGTTGGAGGGCCTAAGAATATAGCAATAGGCACATAAAGAGCAGGGACGGGGGGGAGGGGCCTGAACAAGGGGGGTGGTAATTTGAGGGAGGGGAAGGCCTCAGAGACAGGTCAGGTACAAGAACTAGAGATGACCCACAAAGTGGTTAAGCACCAATTCATAGCATGCAAATAAAAGTTCAATACTGCATTGTAAATAACTGGAAAGCGATGGAGGACATTAGAATTTCGTGCACAACAGTCTCAGGCCCGCAAATCGCCAGGAAATAAATGATAATGTTATGTGTCATTTCGGGGTTAACATAATCTCGTGTATCAATGATTTAATACATATCAGGCCACCCATATGGACTAGAACAGTGTTGGCATTCATTTTTATAATTCTTCATTTCTATGTCTTGCAAGAATATCGGGCTCCAGAAGACAGGTAACCTCCATGTTTTACTGCCTTAATTCGGACACTCTCATTTCCTATTGGCTGTTTCAAAATGGGAGGTTACAGGCTTATTTAATTGATCATGTTCCCGACCTCATCTGCTCTGAACCAGTGCATGGCTTACGAGTTTGGCTTCAAGCCTACAACCTGCGAGCTTGAGCAATTGAATAGCCTCTGAAACTAAGGGGAACGGGAGCCCGCAACTCAATCTCTGACATGCGGCCAATGGCGAGCGAGTTACGGGCTTGGAATTGAATGTGGTCCTATGTTCTTAGTGCCTCATTCAATTGCTACTTTCATAAATTTATACACAGATAAATTGGGCTTTGGGTGTTTTTTTAATAATCGTTTATATGCATTTTATTGATTTAAGAATTCATTAGTGCAAATAAGTAATATTTGCAGAATATGTAGCAATATTAAGAGTAATTTTAAAAGTGAATAAATGTATGAAAGTAGCAATTGAATGAGGTTCTTAGTTCCCTGGTGATAGTACCACTTCTGTCTAGGCTGATCTACCTGAGCATGGTAATTGACTAACCTCCCAGAAAGTAAAGACACATGGAACCAGGTGCATCAGGTCCTGCCTATACACCCCCTACCAAGCCTCTCCGATCTCATCCAATGGGCCTTGCAACTGCTGCCCATACAGGAGCTTGAAAAGAGAGAATTTTATCAACTTCTGCAGGACCTCGTGAAAGGCAAAAATGAGATGTGGGTGAAGATTCTCCCAAGCTCCCTTCTGCTCCGCAGATGCCTGGAACATTTGTTTCTAGGTACTATTGAAGCATTTGCAGAGACCATAGATTTGGGGATGCTAGAGCAGGAATGTAGGTGTCTGAACCCACTTGGCCTTCATAGCTGCTAAGTTAGATCAGCCATGAGCTGTTTAAACTAGTCGGACAGAATATCTTTGGGGAACCTACCCGGAAGAATAAAACCATTAAGGCCTCTTTTATAGTAGTAACTGTAATCCTAGCCAGGGGAATTGCCTCAGGATAGCACGTAAAGTAGTCTACCACCAATTTGGGTTTCACCAGGTGCCCTACTATGTCAATATAAACCTGGTGGAATGGGATATCTATGACGGGTAAGGATTTTTTAGGGACCCATGTACCCTTCCCCAGTTTTCCATGCAGCTGGCAGTGGGGATCTCAGGAGACACAATGTCAAATGACATCTCCTTTAACCCAGGTCCAGTAGAACACCAGCGTAAAGAGATGTTGGTCCTTTTATTTCCTTCACAAACGCCCTGCTAAAGTGACATCATGTTCTGGCTCTAATAGGCAGGTTCTAACAGCCTTATTAAATTGCAATTCAGCAAATTCTAAAAGGCTCCATATAAGCACAGACCATAGATTTTTTTACAGAAGTTTTTAGTTAGTAAACTTATATCCAAAATCAAGGTCTTCACTAACTAAAAACTTCTGTAAAAAAAAACTATGGTCTGTGCTTATATAGAGCCCTTTAGAATTTGCCGAATTGCAATTTAATAAGGCTGTAAATGTCTAAATGAAAACTATCTGTCTCTTTACTACTTTAGGATCCCCACCTACCTGGCTGGGGGTAACCCATAACAATAACCCCTGGTCCCGCACATACTCTTCCTTAGTAGGTCTCTTCTCATTCTCTGTAGCTTTCAGACTTACCCGAGGGGTCTCTTCCTGCATTCTCGGATCTTAGCCCATCCAAACTAGCTCATTGGAGCCCTTGCACCCTAGCAGACTTGTCCTGGGTTAATCTAGGGTGGTTCTGTCTTCAATCCTTTGCATCTTCCAGGGATATTGAGGTACCAACACTCCATGTACCTTAAATAATTTCCCAACAGGGCATCCACTGGTGAGACAGCAATTATGCTGACTTCCCTGGTGCCATTCCAGGTTCCTAATCCATGTGCACCTGGGGAGGTCAGGGATGGTAAATTGCTGTCCTCGGCTACCATTATTTCCAGTTATTTGGTTAGTTTATCAGGGTTGGGTCACTTACTAAGTCCGGGTGGAACACTGTAAATACATCCCCAGTGTTCCAGAGTTAAGGATGGGGTATATCTCCAACTCCTTGAGGCAGTCATGGAACTGATCCCCTTCCTCCTCCTGGGCTGAGGACCAGTTACCCAAATAAAATAAAGTTTGGGCTGATTCAATTTCAGCACTCTGGAATTGGTTGGGGCATTCCTTCCTTAGATGGCGCCATTGATGGCACCCCTAGCACTGTGACTAGAAGTGAGGTTTCCAAATACAGGAACAAGACCCAGCAAAGGCAAGTGGTCATGCTGATACCACTGCTCTGGTTCTGACCCTGACCCCCATAGTTGGGAATAGCAGCAGTTGCCCCTGAAGCCAGTGGTCATTCTCTGGCTTAGAGGGGACAGGGAGGTCCTACCCAGGGTGCTGAGCTGCTATGGTACAATGTCCTTGGCTCTCCAAGGGTCTCAATACCAATTGACCAGTCAGGCTGATGCTTCTCTGGTGGTAGTCTTCTGATCCAGGATCCATTCTTACAAATTGGCTGGGCAGAAAGAGGAAAATTGCTTCAATAGCATGGCATGCTTTTCCCTGTATAGGATGCAAACTTCCTTGTGGTGGTAGGAAGGGTGCCATGGGGAACCTTAAGTATACCCATGGCAGAAGCATTAACTTTAGGTGTTGTGGAGATCCTTAAGGACCCTCATGGTCTTTGCATATTATACCATGGGGTAGTATAAGACCCCATGATATAGGGTTTCATGTTTTGCAAGTCAGCTTGCCGATAATTATTATGGGAGCCATGGTCTCAAGTTAGCATTAAGTGTGGAAGAAGTATCTATCAAAATAAAAATGTTATGCCCATGACTTGCATAGCTTCTAATATTCATTTGCTACAAAGTTTACATGAATATTTTTCCCAGTATACACTGGGGCTCATTCAATGGAGCAATTGTAACGTGCTGGAGCCTGTAAAGGAGCCCGTAAACTAATTTGCTATTCAATTGGCTTCTTTTTGCGAGCCTCAAAGGGTTTTCGTGTTGCATGCTGAAAATCCCTGCGGTTGTTACAACCATAACTTACACCCCATCTAAGGCTTTGATATTTCATGTCCGCAAGCGTTACAATCGCTAAAATTGCAAATAGTTTGACATGACATGGTCAATAAGAGCCTCCTACCCCAAATTACCTTACCCTAAATAAATACACTGAAACTTGTGTTGGAGGTGCAACTGGCCACTGTCCATTTATTGCTAACATATCAATACCATAAACATAACATAACTCCTTGGAGGAGCCTGGCCCTAGGCAGGAAACCCTCCTACCCTAAGCATGCACTTAGCGGCCCAACTTCTCCATCGGCACACAGCCCCTTTTCCACCACTGGGCCGGGCAGCTACCCCACCCGCCACAGGCTGTGACAATATAGCCTGAACATTACAAACAGTCCATTCTGAATTTACATTTCTGCTTATAACTGGTTTACAATGGTTTATAACGGTTTACGGTTTCGGCTTTGGGCCTGTAACTTGCGTGCTTGTTCAATTGAATCGATCTGTAATCGTAGCAGAGTTCAAGCCCTTAGACATACAGCATGTATAACATAATCTGCGGGCTTGCAATTGAATGAGGCTCATAGTTCTTTAATTACTCATTTTGTTCTTTAAAGCTATAAATATTAAGATTATGAAGACTTTTCTTCTAATATTATAGAAACCATAAACCATTTAAGTTTTCTTGTTTTAAATTATTTCAAATTTTTAATGTTGAGAGTAAATGAAATAACCCGAACAAGCTTGGTAACTTTCTCAGATACATCACTGAGACCTGATAGCTTTGGTAGGTGCAACATTGCAATGACTGGCCAGTAAAACTAATATTTGCTTAATATATGATGAGTTTTTTGTCTTTCTCTTCAGGATTCTGGATTTTATGAACGTTTATACTTATAATTTCAATGAGAGGACTAGCTCAGTCGGACACCCCAGTCCCCTATGTCGCAGAGCCAAAGACTATTCAGAGGAGGCCACCAAAAATGTCGTAAGAGAACCGTCCTACCTAATGTAACACGTAGTACACATCATACCAGGAACAGGACAAGGCTGAGGCAACACACTGGAAAGAAACCAGTAATATGGCACATCAAATTCATCATCTTTTTTATGCCAAAAACCTTGTAGACATTATTCTCTTAATACATATTTCCAGGTTACAGAATTCACCAAAAATGAGATCCAATAGATTCACCCGGTTTGTATACTCTATCTAAAGAAATGGCTTAATACATTCTCAACATATGCCTAGGCATTTCTTAGGTATTTTTTATTCCTTAATGATATGTGTCCCTATCACTTTCTCTTTAGTCAGACAAGTTTGTTTTATACTGGCTCCCATATAGCATATCAGTTTTCCTTTGGTGCATATAATCTTTAAAAGTACAGTATATACTGTATATAAACATATATATGAATAAGCAGTGTATATTGATACATTTTTATTGTCAAACACATTAATTCAAATGATGAGCATTGAAGTGTATCTCCTCTCTTCTTCAAGTCAGAAGCAATACTAGATAAAGGACCACAGATGTCCCCATATGCTCTGCACGATCAGAGGGTGGAAAATGTGTTTACATTTTTAAAATTGATCAAGAAATGACTTAGATGTCGTAATTTTAGTTTAGCCCTTGAAGCCGGCTCTGTATACATAATACGACTGGAATGTGTAAGTGATATACATTAATTTATGGATTTATATTCAGTATATAAGCAGACTATGGTGGCACAATCTGTTTCAAAGAATCTTTTCATTCGAAAGTCACATGTACAAAACCAATGCCTTCCACTTGTTTTTTTTATAATTTGAAAATGTACTTTTTTTATTTCAGTCATATCATAAATGATGTATTAGTAGCTAATATAAAACAACAAGCGGAAGGCATTGATTTAGAACTAATTAAAACATTTTATGAAACAGTGACCACACACACCAACACACTAACTTTGACATCATTTTCTAAACATACTAATTTAATTATTTGAACTATATTAAAAAAATATAGAAAAATGATGGGAACTAGTTATTTTAGTAACATCTCCACCAATTGTAGAAACACAAGTTGTGTGCCACAAGCTCAGCTAAATGCTATAATATAATGAAGTAGTCACTGCCTCATTCAAACCTTCTACACCTGATTCTAATTAATGCTTCATTGTTCTGCGCTGTACAGAGCTCACTAGTCATTTAGGCAGAGGAAACACAGTGATATAGCCTGACTTCAATTGATCTTCATGAATTTAGTATAAATTTTCAAAATGAAAACACTTTTCCACATGCTTTTTGACCCTCTATAAAATGGTGCAGATATAAGGGACTTTTGTAGTTCTTTAAGATAAGCAGTGGAAAACGGAGCAGAGATTTAAACCTTGTCTTGGTATTCGGTAACGGTGGTAGTTTGACCTGCTACCTTCTAGATAAACAGCAAGAAGATCATGTATTCTTTTAATCTTTTTATTAAAAGTCCAAAAAGTACACCACATTATGGCTTACACCAGCCAAAGGTATAACAAGACACACAGTTACAGTGGATATAAAAAGTCTACACACCCCTGTTAAAATGTCAGGTTTCTGTGCTGTAAAATAATGAGACCGATAAATTATTTCAGAACTTTTTCCACCTTTAATGTGACCGATAAACTGTACAACTCAATTGAAAAACAAACTGAACTCTTTCAGTTGGAGGGAAGAAAAAGAAAAATAATGTGGTTGCATAAGTCTGCACACCCTCTTATAACTGGGGATGTAGCTGTGCTCAGAATTAAGCAATCACATTCCAAATTGTGTTAAATAGGAGTCAGCATAAACCTGCCATCATTTAAAGTGCCTCTGATTAACCCCAAATAAAGTTCAGCTGCTCTAGTTGGTCTTTCCTGAAATTTTCTTAGTTGCAAACGCACAGCAAAAGCAATGGTCCACAAAAAGCTTCCAAAGCATCAGAGGGATCTCATTGTCAAAAGGTACCAGTCAGGAGAAGGGTACAAAATAATTTCCAAGGCATTAGATATACCATGGAACACAGTGAAGACAGTCATCATCAAGTGGAGAAAATATGGCACAACAGTGACATTACCAAGAACTGGAGCTCCCACCAAAATTGATGAAAAGACGAGAAGAAAACTGGTCTGGGAGGCTACCAAGAGGCCTACAGCAACATTAAAGGAGCTGCAGGAATATCTGGCTGTGTGGTACATGTGACAACAATCTCCCGTATTCTTCATATGTCTGGGCTATTGGGTAGAGTGGCAAGACGAAAGCCTTTTCTTACAAAGAAAAACATCCAAGCCAGGCTACATTTTGCAAAAAAACATCTGAAGTCTCCCAAAATCATGTGAGAAAAGGTGTTATGGTCTGATGAAACCAAGGTTGAACTTTTTGGCCATAATTCCAAAAGATATGTTTGGCACAAAAACAACACTGCACATCACCAAAAGAACCCCATACCCACAGTGAAGCATGGTGGGGGCAGCATCATGCTTTGGGGGCTTAGTTAAGATAGAGGGAATTATGAACAGTTCCAGATACCAGTCAATATTGGCACAAAACCTTCAGGCTTCTGCTAGAAAACTGAACATGAAGAGGAACTTCATCTTTCAGCATGACAACGACCCAAAGCATACATCCAAATCAACAAAGAAATGGCTTCACCAGAAGAAGATTAAAGTTTTGGAATGGCCCAGCCAGAGCCCAGACCTGAATCAGATTGAAAATCTGTGGGGTGATCTGAAGAGGGCTGTGCACAGGAGATGCCCTCGCAATCTGACAGATTTGGAGTGTTTTTGCAAAGAAGAGTGGGCAAATCTTGCCAAGTCAAAATGTGCCATGCGGATAGACTCCTACCCAAAAAGACTGAGTGATGTAATAAAATCAAAAGGTGCTTCAAAAAAGTATTAGTGTAAGGGTGTGCAGACTTATGCAACCATATTATTTTATTTTTATATTTTTCCTTCCCTCTACAGAAAATATTTCAGTTTGTTTTTCAATTGAGTTGTACAGTTTATAGGTCACATTTAAAGGTGGAAAAAGTTCTGAAATTATTTATCTTTGTCTCATTTTTTTTACAGCACAGAAACCTGACATTTTAACAGGGGAGTGTAGACTTTTTATATCAACTGTATCTTGTAAATACCTTCATCAATAGAAAGGGGAGCATTCGGCCCGCCCGTCTCTCAGAAATGCTCCAACCTCCAGGGACCCTTAATATGCCAATTAGCAGCAGCGCTGGCAAATCCTCAGCTATACTGCCGCCTTCTCCCTGGGGTTAATTTACACAGTCTTTACATTTGGAAACCGCTTTCTCTGTGGCCAGATTCCAGGCAAAAACAGTTTTACCTAAAAAACGCTGTGTGAACTGTCTTAGCTCTGCTCTGCAATCCACCTTGGCTCTGCTCTGCATTCCGCCTTGGCTCTGCTCTGCAATCCGACCTGGCTTTGCTATGCTCTGCAATCTGCCTTGGCCTTGCTATGCTCTGCAATCTGCCTTGGCCTTGCTCTGCTCTGCAATCCGACCTGGCCTTGCTCTGCTCTGCAATCCGACCTGGCCTTGCTCTGCTCTGCAATCCGCCTTGGCCTTGCTCTGCTCTGCATTTCGCCTTGGCTCTGCTCTGCAATCCGCCTTGGCTCTGCTCTGCAATCCGCCTTGGCTCTGCTCTGCAATCCGACTTGGCTTTGCTATGCTCTGCAATCCGACCTGGCTTTGCTATGCTCTGCAATCCGACCTGGCTTTGCTATGCTCTGCAATCTGCCTTGGCCTTGCTCTGCTCTGCAATCTGACCTGGCCTTGCTCTGCTCTGCAATCTGACCTGGCCTTGCTCTGCTCTGCAATCCGCCTTGGCCTTGCTCTGCAATCCGCCCTGGCTCTGCTTTGCATTCCGCCTTGGCTCTGCTCTGCAATCCGACCCGCCTTGGCTCTGCTCTGCAATCCGACCTGGCTTTGCTCTGCTCTGCAATCCGACCTGGCTTTGCTCTGCTCTGCAATCCGACCTGGCTTTGCTCTGCTCTGCAATCCGACCTGGCTTTGCTCTGCTCTGAAATCCGCCTTGGCTTTGCTCTGCTCTGAAATCCGCCTTGGCTTTGCTATGCTCTGAAATCCGCCTTGGCTTTGCTATGCTCTGCAATCTGCCTTGGCCTTGCTCTGCTCTGCAATCCGCCTTGGCCTTGGCTTTGCTCTGCAATCCGCTTTGGCTTTGCTCTGCAATCCGCCTTGGCTTTGCTCTGCTCTGCAATCCGACCTGGCTTTGCTCTGCTCTGCAATCCGCCTTGGCTTTGCTATGCTCTGCAATCCGCCTTGGCTTTGCTCTGCAATCCGCCTTGACTTTGCTCTGCTATCCGCCTTGGCTTTGCTCTGCTCTGCAATCCGACCTGGCTTTGCTCTGCTCTGCAATCCGCCTTGGCTTTGCTCTGCTCTGCAATCCGCCTTGGCTTTGCTCTGCAATCCGCCTTGGCCTTGCTCTGCTCTGCATTTCGCCTTGGCTCTGCTCTGCAATCCGCCTTGGCTCTGCTCTGCAATCTGCCTTGGCCTTGGCTTTGCTCTGCAATCCGCCTTGGCCTTGGCTTTGCTCTGCAATCCGCCTTGGCTTTGCTCTGCAATCCGCCTTGGCTTTGCTCTGCAATCCGCCTTGGCTTTGCTCTGCAATCCGCCTTGGCTTTGCTCTGCTCTGCAATCCGACCTGGCTTTGCTCTGCTCTGCAATCCGCCTTGGCTTTGCTATGCTCTGCAACCCGCCTTGGCTTTGCTCTGCAATCCGCCTTGGCTTTGCTCTGCTATCCGCCTTGGCTTTGCTCTGCTCTGCAATCCGACCTGGCTTTGCTCTGCTCTGCAATCCGACCTGGCTTTGCTCTGCTCTGCAATCCGCCTTGGCTTTGCTCTGCAATCTGACCTGGCTTTGCTATGCTCTGCAATCCTACCTGGCTTTGCTATGCTCTGCAATCTGCCTTGGCCTTGCTCTGCTCTGCAATCCGCCTTGGCTCTGCTCTGCAATCTGCCTTGGCCTTGGCTTTGCTCTGCAATCCGCCTTGGCCTTGGCTTTGCTCTGCAATCCGCCTTGGCTTTGCTCTGCAATCCGCCTTGGCTTTGCTCTGCAATCCGCCTTGGCTTTGCTCTGCAATCCGCCTTGGCTTTGCTCTGCTCTGCAATCCGACCTGGCTTTGCTCTGCTCTGCAATCCGCCTTGGCTTTGCTATGCTCTGCAACCCGCCTTGGCTTTGCTCTGCAATCCGCCTTGGCTTTGCTCTGCTATCCGCCTTGGCTTTGCTCTGCTCTGCAATCCGACCTGGCTTTGCTCTGCTCTGCAATCCGACCTGGCTTTGCTCTGCTCTGCAATCCGCCTTGGCTTTGCTCTGCAATCTGACCTGGCTTTGCTATGCTCTGCAATCCTACCTGGCTTTGCTATGCTCTGCAATCTGCCTTGGCTTTGCTCTGCAATCCGCCTTGGCTTTGCTCTGCAATCCGCCTTGGCTTTGCTCTGCAATCCGCCTTGGCTTTGCTCTGCAATCCGCCTTGGCTTTGCTCTGCAATCCGCCTTGGCTTTGCTCTGCTCTGCAATCCGACCTGGCTTTGCTCTGCTCTGCAATCTGCCTTGGCTTTGCTATGCTCTGCAATCTGCCTTGGCCTTGCTCTGCTCTGCAATCCGCCTTGGCCTTGGCTTTGCTCTGCAATCCGCTTTGGCTTTGCTCTGCTATCCGCCTTGGCTTTGCTCTGCTCTGCAATCCGACCTGGCTTTGCTCTGCTCTGCAATCCGACCTGGCTTTGCTCTGCTCTGCAATCCGCCTTGGCTTTGCTCTGCAATCTGACCTGGCTTTGCTATGCTCTGCAATCCGACCTGGCTTTGCTATGCTCTGCAATTCGACCTGGCTTTGCTATGCTCTGCAATCCGACCCGGCCTTGCTCTGCTCTGCAATCCGACCTGGCCTTGCTCTGCTCTTTATTCCGCCTTGGCCTTGGCTTTGCTCTGCAATCCGCCTTGGCTTTGCTCTGCTCTGCAATCCGCCTTGGCTTTGCTATGCTCTGCAATATGCCTTGGCCTTGCTCTGCTCTGCAATCTGACCTGGCCTTGCTCTGCTCTGCAATCTGCCTTGGCCTTGCTCTGCTCTGCAATCCGCCTTGGCTTTGCTATGCTCTGCAATCTGCCTTGGCCTTGCTCTGCTCTGTAATCCGACCTGGCCTTGCTCTGCTCTGCAATCCGCCTTGGCCTTGCTCTGCTCTGCATTTCGCCTTGGCTCTGCTCTGCAATCCGCCTTGGCTCTGCTCTGCAATCCGACCTGGCTTTGCTATGCTCTGCAATCTGCCTTGGCCTTGGCTTTGCTCTGCACTCCGCCTTGGCCTTGGCTTTGCTCTGCAATCCGCCTTGGCCTTGGCTTTGCTCTGCAATCCGCCTTGGCCTTGGCTTTGCTCTGCAATCCGCCTTGGCCTTGGCTTTACTCTGCAATCCGCCTTGGCTTTGCTCTGCAATCCGCCTTGGCTTTGCTCTGCAATCCGCCTTGGCTTTGCTCTGCAATCCGCCTTGGCTTTGCTCTGCTCTGCAATCCGCCTTGGCTTTGCTATGCTCTGCAATCCGCCTTGGCTTTGCTCTGCAATCCGCCTTGGCTTTGCTCTGCTATCCGCCTTGGCTTTGCTCTGCTCTGCAATCCGACCTGGCTTTGCTCTGCTCTGCAATCCGACCTGGCTTTGCTCTGCTCTGCAATCCGCCTTGGCTTTGCTCTGCAATCTGACCTGGCTTTGCTATGCTCTGCAATCCTACCTGGCTTTGCTATGCTCTGCAATCTGCCTTGGCCTTGCTCTGCTCTGCAATCCGCCTTGGCCTTGGCTTTGCTCTGCAATCCGCCAAGGCTTTGCTCTGCAATCCGCCAAGGCTTTGCTCTGCAATCCGCCAAGGCTTTGCTCTGCAATCCGCCTTGGCTTTGCTCTGCAATCCGCCCTGGCTTTGCTCTGCAATCCGCCTTGGCTTTGCTCTGCAATCCGACCTGGCTTTGCTCTGCTCTGCAATCCGCCTTGGCCTTGCTATGCTCTGCAATCCGCCTTGGCTTTGCTCTGCAATCCACCTTGGCTTTGCTCTGCTATCCGCCTTGGCTTTGCTCTGCTATCCGCCTTGGCTTTGCTCTGCTATCCGCCTTGGCTTTGCTCTGCTCTGCAATCCGACCTGGCTTTGCTCTGCTTTGCAATCCGCCTTTGCTTTGCTCTGCAATCTGACCTGGCTTTGCTATGCTCTGCAATCCGACCTGGCTTTGCTATGCTCTACAATTCGACCTGGCTTTGCTATGCTCTGCAATCTGCCTTGGCCTTGCTCTGCTCTGCAATCCGACCTGGCCTTGCTCTGCTCTTCATTCCGCATTGGCCTTGGCTTTGCTCTGCAATCCGCCTTGGATTTGCTCTGCAATCCACCTTGGCTTTGCTTTGCAATCCGCCTTGGCTTTGCTCTGCAATCCGCCTTGGCTTTGCTTTGCTCTGCAATCCGCCTTGGCTTTGCTTTGCTCTGCAATCCGCCTTGGCTTTGCTTTGCTCTGCAATCCGCCTTGGCTTTGCTTTGCTCTGCAATCCGCCTTGGCTTTGCTCTGCTCTGCAATCCGACCTGGCTTTGCTCTGCTCTGCAATCCGCCTTGGCTTTGCTCTGCAATCCGACCTGGCTTTGCTATGCTCTGCAATCCGACCTGGCTTTGCTATGCTCTGCAATCCGACCTGGCTTTGCTATGCTCTGCAATCTGCCTTGGCCTTGCTCTGCTCTGCAATCCGACCTGGCCTTGCTCTGCTCTTCATTCCGCCTTGGCCTTGGCTTTGCTCTGCAATCCGCCTTGGCTTTGCTCTGCAATCCGCCTTGGCTTTGCTCTGCAATCCGCCTTGGCTTTGCTCTGCTCTTCAATCCGACCTGGCTTTGCTCTGCTCTGCAATCCGCCTGGGCTTTGCTCTGCAATCTGCCTTGGCTTTGCTCTGCTCTGCAATCCGACCTGGCTTTGCTCTGTGCTGCAATCCGCCTTGGCTTTGCTCTGCTCTGCAATCCGCCTTGGCTTTGCTCTGCTCTGCAATCCGCCTTGGCTAACAGCATCTCACCAACAGTACCTCTTTCAGCAGATTTCACACACTGCTTAGGCCTAAGTCTAATGAGGACTCCACTCATTTCTCTGCTGTTGTCTTAAAAGCAATCCACAGCTGGGCTTCAATTAGCCTCTGATCACTGCCCGGAGTTAACTCTTTCTTTCTCCAGAGAAATCTTCAAGCCTCTTTAACTAAACTCACCTCTAGGGGCCATCAATGCTTGACTGTTACAATACATATAAATATACATCCATAGCTCTCCAAAAATGTAAATGCCCCTCTCATGTCCACAAAGGGTCATGGATACCTACAGTGTTAGGAAAATTTTTGATGTCTCAACCAAATTAAAATCTAATTTGTAGCACTTATTTGTAGCAAAATGTAACTCTTATTGAAACTCAAATTTTCATGCATATAATGTCTTCATTGTGCTCCTTTAGGTGAGATGTCTGGTACAGTTGCTGTTTTCTGTATGTGCGGCTCTCTGCTTTCCTGGGATTGACCTCTCTCCTCTCACTTATTTGCAGAAATATATGATGCTTTACTTAAAAAGTAAAAGGGTTCCTGCAAAAAAACTGCTTGTAGGATTTTCAGATTATGGCCAACTCTTCAATTATCCAGGAATATATAACTGTGACGAGAACTTTGCTCATCGAACTGTTCTAACAATTCAAAAGCAAATGCCCTACTATGAGGTAATAGGTAATACTAAATGTTCATGTTCATAGTATAGATACTCACCATCATTACACTGTACAATGTGTCATTACCTAGTATAGATACTCACTATAATTACACTGTACAATGTGTCATTACCTAGTATAGATACACACCATCATTACACTGTACAATGTGACATTACCTAGTATAGATACTCACCATCATTACACTGTACAATGTGTCATTACCTAGTATAGATACTCACCATCATTACACAGTACAATGTGTCATTACCTAGTATAGATACTCACCATCATTACACAGTACAATGTGTCATTACCTAGTATAGATACTCACCATCATTACACAGTACAATGTGTCATTACCTAGTATAGATACTCACCATCATTACACTGTACAATGTGTCATTACCTAGTATAGATACTCACCATCATTACACTGTACAATGTGTCATTACCTAGTATAGATACTCACCATCATTACACAGTACATTGTGTCATTACTAGTATAGATACTCACCATCATTACACAGTACAATGTGACATTACCTAGTATAGATACTCACCATCATTACACTGTACAATGTGTCATTACCTAGTATAGATACTCACCATCATTACACAGTACAATGAGTCTTTACCTAGTATAGATACTCACCATCATTACACTATACAATGTGTCATTACCTAGTATAGATACTCACCATCATTACACAGTACAATGTGACATTACCTAGTATAGATACTCACCATCATTACACTGTACAATGTGTCATTACCTAGTATAGATACTCACCATCATTACACTGTACAATGTGTCATTACCTAGTATAGATACTCACCATCATTACACAGTACAATGTGACATTACCTAGTATAGATACTCACCATCATTACACAGTACAATGAGTCTTTACCTAGTATAGATACTCACCATCATTACACAGTACAATGTGTCATTACCTAGTATAGATACTCACCATCATTACACAGTACAATGTGTCATTACCTAGTATAGATACTCACCATCATTACACTGTACAATGTGACATTACTAGTATAGATACTCACCATCATTACACTGCACAATGTGTCATTACCTAGTATAGATACTCACCATCATTACACTGTACAATGTGTCATTACCTAGTATAGATACTCACCATCATTACACAGTACAATGTGTTATTACCTAGTATAGATACTCACCATCATTACACTGTACAGTGTGTCATTACCTATTATAGATACACATCATCATTACACTGTACAATGTGACATTACCTAGTATAGATACTCACCATCATTACACAGTACAATGTGTCATTACCTAGTATAGATACTCACCATCATTACACAGTACAATGTGTTATTACCTAGTATAGATACTCACCATCATTACACTGTACAATGTGACATTATCTAGTATAGATACTCACCATCATTACACTGTACAATGTGTCATTACCTAGTATAGATACTCACCATCATTACACTGTACAATGTGTCATTACCTAGTATAGATACTCACCATCATTACACTGTACAATGTGTCATTACCTAGTATAGATACTCACCATCATTACACAGTACAATGTGTTATTACCTAGTATAGATACTCACCATCATTACACTGTACAATGTGACATTATCTAGTATAGATACTCACCATCATTACACTGTACAATGTGTCATTACCTAGTATAGATACTCACCATCATTACACTGTACAATGTGTCATTACCTAGTATAGATACTCACCATCATTACACAGTACAATGTGACATTACCTAGTATAGATACTCACCATCATTACACAGTACATTGTGTCATTACCTAGTATAGATACTCACCATCATTACACTGTACAATGTGTCATTACCTAGTATAGATACTCACTATCATTACACAGTACAATATGTCATTACCTAGTATAGATACTCACCATCATTACACTGTACAATGTGACATTACCTAGTATAGATACTCACCATCATTACACTGTACAATGTGACATTACCTTGTATAGATACTCACCATCATTACACTGTACAATGTGTCATTACCTAGTATAGATACTCACCATCATTACACAGTACAATGTGTCATTACCTAGTATAGATACTCACCATCATTACACTGTACAATGTGTCATTACCTTGTATAGATACTCACCATCATTACACTGTACAATGTGTCATTACCTAGTATAGATACTCACCATCATTACACTGTACAATGTGACATTACCTAGTATAGATACTCCCCATCATTACACAGTACAATGTGACATTACCTAGTATAGATACTCATCATCATTACACAGTACAGTGTGTCATTACCTAGTATAGATACTCACCATCATTACACAGTACAATGTGTCATTACCTAGTATAGATACTCACCATCATTACACTGTACAATATGTCATTACCTAGTATAAATACTCACCATCATTACACTGTACAATGTGTCATTACCTAGTATAGATACTCACCATCATTACACTGTACAATATGTCATTACCTAGTATAGATACTCACCATCATTACACTGTACAATGTGTCATTACCTAGTATAGATACTCACCATCATTACACAGTACAATGTGTCATTACCTAGTATAGATACTCACCATCATTACACAGTACAATGTGTCATTACCTAGTATAGATACTCACCATCATTACACTGTACAATGTGACATTACCTAGTATAGATACTCACCATCATTACACTGTACAATGTGTCATTACCTAGTATAGATACTCACCATCATTACACTGTACAATGTGACATTACCTAGTATAGATACTCACCATCATTACACTGTACAATGTGTCATTACCTAGTATAGATACTCACCATCATTACACTGTACAATGTGTCATTACCAAGTATAGATACTCACAATCATTACACAGTACAATGTGTCATTACCTAGTATAGATACTCACCATCATTACACAGTACAATGTGTCATTACCTAGTATAGATACTCACCATCATTACACTGTACAATGTGACATTACCTAGTATAGATACTCACCATCATTACACTGTACAATGTGTCATTACCTAGTATAGATACTCACCATCATTACACTGTACAATGTGACATTACCTAGTATAGATACTCACCATCATTACACTGTACAATGTGTCATTACCTAGTATAGATACTCACCATCATTACACTGTACAATGTGTCATTACCAAGTATAGATACTCACCATCATTACACTGTACAATGTGTCATTACCTAGTATAGATACTCACCATCATTTCACTGTACAATGTGACATTACCTAGTATAGATACTCACCATCATTACACTGTACAATGTGTCATTACCAAGTATAGATACTCACAATCATTACACAGTACAATGTGTCATTACCTAGTATAGATACTCACCATCATTACACAGTACTATGTGTCATTACCTAGTATAGATACTCACCATCATTACACTGTACAATATGTCATTACCTAGTATAAATACTCACCATCATTACACTGTACAATGTGTCATTACCTAGTATAGATACTCACCATCATTACACAGTACTATGTGTCATTACCTAGTATAGATACTCACCATCATTACACAGTACAATGTGTCATTACCTAGTATAGATACTCACCATCATTACACTGTACAATGTGTCATTACCTAGTATAGATACTCACCATCATTACACAGTACAATGTGTCATTACCTAGTATAGATACTCACCATCATTACACTGTACAATGTGTCATTACCTAGTATAGATACTCACCATCATTACACTGTACAATGTGTCATTACCTAGTATAGATACTCACCATCATTACACTGTACATTGTGTCATTACCTAGTATAGATACTCACCATCATTACACAGTACAATGTGACATTACCTTGTATAGATACTCACCATCATTACACAGTACAATGTGACATTACCAAGTATAGATACTCACCATCATTACACTGTACAATGTGACATTACCAAGTATAGATACTCACCATCATTACACTGTACAATGTGACATTACCTAGTATAGATACTCACCATCATTACACTGTACAATGTGTCATTACCTAGTATAGATACTCACCATCATTACACAGTACGATGTGTCATTACCTAGTATAGATACTCACCATCATTACACTGTACAATGTGTCATTACCTAGTATAGATACTCACCATCATTACACTGTACAATGTGTCATTACCTAGTATAGATACTCACCATCATTACACAGTACAATGTGACATTACCTAGTATAGATACTCACCATCATTACACTGTACAATGTGTCATTACCTAGTATAGATACTCACCATCATTACACTGTACAATGTGTCATTACCTAGTATAGATAATCACCATCATTACACAGTACAATGAGTCATTACCTAGTATAGATACTCACCATCATTACACTGTACAATGTGTCATTACTAGTATAGATACTCACCATCATTACACAGTACAATGTGTCATTACCTAGTATAGATACTCACCATCATTACACTGTACAATGTGACATTACCTAGTATGGATACTCACCATCATTACACAGTACAATGTGACATTACCTAGTATAGATACTCACCATCATTACACTGTACAATGTGTCATTACCTAGTATAGATACTCACCATCATTACACTGTACAATGTGTCATTACCTAGTATAGATACTCACCATCATTATACAGTACAATGTGACATTACCTAGTATAGATACTCACCATCATTACACTGTACAATGTGTCATTACCTAGTATAGATACTCACCATCATTACACTGTACAATGTGTCATTACCTAGTATAGATACTCACCATCATTACACAGTACAATGTGTCATTACCTAGTATAGATACTCACCATCATTACACTGTACAATGTGTCATTACCTAGTATAGATACTCACCATCATTACACAGTACAATGTGACATTACCTAGTATAGATACTCACCATCATTACACAGTACAATGTGTCATTACCTAGTATAGATAATCACCATCATTACACAGTACAATGAGTCATTACCTAGTATAGATACTCACCATCATTACACTGTACAATGTGTCATTACCTAGTATAGATACTCACCATCATTACACTGTACAATGTGTCATTACCTAGTATAGATACTTACTGTCATTACACTGTACAATGTGACATTACCTAGTATAGATACTCACCATCATTACACTGTACAATGTGTCATTACCTAGTATAGATACTCACCATCATTACACTGTACCATGTGCCATTACTAGTATAGATACTCACCATCATTACACAGTAAAATATGTCATTACCTAGTATAGATACTCACCATCATTACACTGTACAATGTGTCATTACCTAGTATAGATACTCACCATCATTACACTGTACAATGTGTCATTACCTAGTATAGATACTCACCATCATTACACAGTACAATGTGACATTACCTAGTATAGATACTCACCATCATTACACAGTACAATGTGTCATTACCTAGTATAGATACTCACCATCATTACACTGTACAATGTGTCATTACCTAGTATAGATTCTCACCATCATTACACTGTACAATGTGTCATTACCTAGTATAGATACTCACCATCATTACACAGTACAATGTGACATTACCTAGTATAGATTCTCACCATCATTACACTGTACAATGTGTCATTACCTAGTATAGATACTCACCATCATTACACTGTACAATGTGTCATTATCTAGTATAGATACTCACCATCATTACACTGTACAATGTGACATTACCTAGTATAGATACTCACCATCATTACACAGTACAATGTGTCATTACCTAGTATAGATACTCACCATCATTACACTGTACAATGTGACATTACCTAGTATAGATACTCACCATCATTACACAGTACAATGTGTCATTACCTAATATAGATACTCACCATCATTACACAGTACAATGTGTCATTACCTAGTATAGATACTCACCATCATTACACTGTACAATGTGTCATTACCTAGTATAGATACTCACCATCATTACACAATACAATGTGTCATTACCTAGTATAGATACTTACCATCATTACACAGTACAATGTGACATTATCTAGTATAGATACTCACAATCATTACACTGTACAATGTGTCATTATCTAGTATAGATACTCACCATCATTACACAGTACAATGTGTCATTACCTAGTATAGATACTCACCATCATTACACTGTACAATGTGTCATTATCTAGTATAGATACTCACCATCATTACACAGTACAATGTGTCATTACCTAGTATAGATACTCACCATCATTACACAGTACAATGTGTCATTACCTAGTATAGATACTCACCATCATTACACTGTACAATGTGTCATTATCTAGTATAGATACTCACCATCATTACACTGTACAATGTGTCATTACCTAGTATAGATACTCACCATCATTACACTGTACAATGTGTCATTACTTAGTATAGATACTCACCATCATTACACTGTACAATGTGTCATTACCTAGTATAGATACTCACCATCATTACACTGTACAATGTGTCATTACCTAGTATAGATACTCACCATCATTACACTGTACAATGTGACATTACCTAGTATAGATACTCACCATCATTACACTGTACCATGTGCCATTACTAGTATAGATACTCACCATCATTACACAGTAAAATATGTCATTACCTAGTATAGATACTCACCATCATTACACTGTACAATGTGTCATTACCTAGTATAGATACTCACCATCATTACACTGTACACTGTGACATTACCTAGTATAGATACTCACCATCATTACACTGTACAATGTGACATTACCTAGTATAGATACTCACCATCATTACACTGTACAATGTGTCATTATCTAGTATAGATACTCACCATCATTACACTGTACAATGTGACATTACCTAGTATAGATACTCACCATCATTACACAGTACAATGTGTCATTACCTAGTATAGATACTCACCGTCATTACACTGTACAATGTGACATTACCTAGTATAGATTCTCACCATCATTACACAGTACAATGTGACATTACCTAGTATAGATACTCACCATCATTACACTGTACAATGTGACATTACCTAGTATAGATACTCACCATCATTACACTGTACAATGTGACATTACCTAGTATAGATTCTCACCATCATTACACAGTACAATGTGACATTACCTAGTATAGATACTCACCATCATTACACTGTACAATGTGTCATTACTAGTATAGATACTCACCATCATTACACAGTACAATGTGTCATTACCTAGTATAGATACTCACCATCATTACACTGTACAATGTGTCATTACCTAGTATAGATACTCACCATCATTACACTGTACAATGTGACATTACCTAGTATAGATACTCACCATCATTACACAGTACAATGTGTCATTACCTAATATAGATACTCACCATCATTACACAGTACAATGTGTCATTACCTAGTATAGATACTCACCATCATTACACTGTACAATGTGTCATTACCTAGTATAGATACTCACCATCATTACACAATACAATGTGTCATTACCTAGTATAGATACTTACCATCATTACACAGTACAATGTGACATTATCTAGTATAGATACTCACCATCATTACACTGTACAATGTGTCATTATCTAGTATAGATACTCACCATCATTACACAGTACAATGTGTCATTACCTAGTATAGATACTCACCATCATTACACTGTACAATGTGTCATTATCTAGTATAGATACTCACCATCATTACACAGTACAATGTGTCATTACCTAGTATAGATACTCACCATCATTACACAGTACAATGTGTCATTACCTAGTATAGATACTCACCATCATTACACTGTACAATGTGTCATTATCTAGTATAGATACTCACCATCATTACACAGTACAATGTGTCATTACCTAGTATAGATACTCACCATCATTACACTGTACAATGTGTCATTATCTAGTATAGATACTCACCATCATTACACAGTACAATGTGTCATTACCTAGTATAGATACTTACCATCATTACACAGTACAATGTGACATTATCTAGTATAGATACTCACAATCATTACACTGTACAATGTGTCATTATCTAGTATAGATACTCACCATCATTACACAGTACAATGTGTCATTACCTAGTATAGATACTCACCATCATTACACTGTACAATGTGTCATTATCTAGTATAGATACTCACCATCATTACACAGTACAATGTGTCATTACCTAGTATAGATACTCACCATCATTACACTGTACAATGTGTCATTACCTAGTATAGATACTCACCATCATTACACTGTACAATGTGTCATTATCTAGTATAGATACTCACCATCATTACACTGTACAATGTGTCATTACCTAGTATAGATACTCACCATCATTACACTGTACAATGTGTCATTACTTAGTATAGATACTCACCATCATTACACTGTACAATGTGTCATTACCTAGTATAGATACTCACCATCATTACACAGTACAATGTGACATTACCTAGTATAGATACTCACCATCATTACACAGTACAATGTGTCATTACCTAGTATAGATACTCACCATCATTACACTGTACAATGTGTCATTACCTAGTATAGATACTCACCATCATTACACAGTACAGTGTGTCATTACCTAGTATAGATACTCACCATCATTACACAGTACAATGTGTCATTACCTAGTATAGATACTCACCATCATTACACTGTACAATGTGTCATTACCTAGTATAGATACTCACCATCATTACACAGTACAATGTGACATTACCTAGTATAGATACTCACCATCATTACACAGTACAATGTGTCATTACCTAGTATAGATACTCACCATCATTACACTGTACAATGTGTCATTACCTAGTATAGATACTCACCATCATTACACTGTACAATATGTCATTACCTAATATAGATACTCACCATCATTACACAGTACAATGTGTCATTACCTAGTATAGATATTTACCATCATTACACTGTACAATGTGTCATTACCTAGTATAGATATTTACCATCATTACACTATACAATGTGTCATTACCTAGTATAGATACTCACCATCATTACACAGTACAATGTGTCATTACCTAGTATAGATACTCACCATCATTACACAGTACAATGTGTCATTACCTAGTATAGATACTCACCATCATTACACAGTACAATGTGTCATTACCTAGTATAGATACTCACCATCATTACACTGTACAATGTGTCATTACCTAGTATAGATACTCACCATCATTACAGTGTACAATGTGACATTACCTAGTATAGATACTCACCATCATTACACTGTACAATGTGTCATTACCTAGTATAGATACTCCCCATCATTACACTGTACAATGTGTCATTACCTAGTATAGATACTCACCATCATTACACTGTACAATGTGACATTACCTAGTATAGATACTCACCATCATTACACAGTACAATGTGACATTACCTAGTATAGATACTCACCATCATTACACAGTACAATGTGTCATTACCTAGTATAGATACTCACCATCATTACACAGTACAGTGTGTCATTACCTAGTATAGATACTCACCATCATTACACAGTACAGTGTGTCATTACCTAGTATAGATACTCACCATCATTACACTGTACAATGTGTCATTACCTAGTATAGATACTCACCATCATTACACAGTACAATGTGACATTACCTAGTATAGATACTCACCATCATTACACAGTACAATGTGTCATTACCTAGTATAGATACTCACCATCATTACACAGCACAATGTGTCATTACCTAATATAGATACTCACCATCATTACACAGTACAATGTGTCATTACCTAGTATAGATACTCACCATCATTACACTGTACAATGTGTCATTACCTAGTATAGATACTCACCATCATTACACAGTACAATGTGTCATTACCTAGTATAGATACTCACCATCATTACACTGTACAATATGACATTACCTAGTATAGATACTCACCATCATTACACTGTACAATGTGTCATTACCTAGTATAGATACTCACCATCATTACACTGTACAATGTGCCATTACCTAGTATAGATACTCACCATCATTACACTGCACAATGTGTCATTACCTAGTATAGATACTCACCATCATTACACAGTACAATGTGTCATTACCTTTTATAGATACTCACCATCATTACACTGTACAATGTGTCATTACCTAGTATAGATACTCACCATCATTACACAGTACAATGTGACATTACCTTGTATAGATACTCACCATCATTACACTGTACAATGTGTCATTACCTAGTATAGATACTCACCATCATTACACAGTACAATGTGACATTACCTAGTATAGATACTCACCATCATTACACAGTACAATGTGTCATTACCTAGTATAGATACTCACCATCATTACACTGTACAATGTGTCATTACCTAGTATAGATACTCACCATCATTACACAGTACAATGTGACATTACCTTGTATAGATACTCACCATCATTACACTGTACAATGTGTCATTACCTAGTATAGATACTCACCATCATTACACAGTACAATGTGACATTACCTAGTATAGATACTCACCATCATTACACTGTACAATGTGTCATTACCTAGTATAGATACTCACCATCATTACACAGTACAATGTGACATTACCTTGTATAGATACTCACCATCATTACACTGTACAATGTGTCATTACCTAGTATAGATACTCACCATCATTACACAGTACAATATGTCATTACCTAGTATAGATACTCACCATCATTACACAGTACAATGTGTCATTACCTAGTATAGATACTCACCATCATTACACTGTACAATGTGTCATTACCTAGTATAGATATTCACCATCATTACACAGTACAATGTGACATTACCTTGTATAGATACTCACCATCATTACACAGTGCAATGTGTCATTACCTAGTATAGATACTCACCATCATTACACAGTACAATGTGTCATTACCTAGTATAGATACTCACCATCATTACACTGTACAATGTGTCATTACCTAGTATAGATACTCACCATCATTACACTGTACAATGTGTCATTACCTAGTATAGATACTCACCATCATTACACAGTACAATGTGACATTACCTTGTATAGATACTCACCATCATTACACTGTACAATGTGTCATTACCTAGTATAGATACTCACCATCATTACACAGTACAATGTGTCATTACCTAGTATAGATACTCACCATCATTACACAGTACAATGTGTCATTACCTAGTATAGATACTCACCATCATTACACTGTACAATGTGTCATTACCTAGTATAGATACTCACCATCATTACACAGTACAATGTGACATTACCTTGTATAGATACTCACCATCATTACACAGTGCAATGTGTCATTACCTAGTATAGATACTCACCATCATTACACAGTACAATGTGTCATTACCTAGTATAGATACTCACCATCATTACACTGTACAATGTGTCATTACCTAGTATAGATACTCACCATCATTACACTGTACAATGTGTCATTACCTTGTATAGATACTCACCATCATTACACTGTACAATGTGTCATTACCTAGTATAGATACTCACCATCATTACACAGTACAATGTGTCATTACCTTGTATAGATACTCACCATCATTACACTGTACAATGTGACATTACCTAGTATAGATACTCACCATCATTACACTGTACAATGTGACATTACCTAGTATAGATACTCACCATCATTACACAGTACAATGTGTCATTACCTTGTATAGATACTCACCATCATTACACTGTACAATGTGACATTACCTAGTATAGATACTCACCATCATTACACTGTACAATGTGTCATTACCTAGTATAGATACTCACCATCATTACACTGTACAATGTGTCATTACCTAGTATAGATACTCACCATCATTACACAGTACATTGTGTCATTACCTAGTATAGATACTCACCATTATTACACAGTACAGTGTGTCATTACCTAGTATAGATACTCACCATCATTACACAGTACAATGTGTCATTACCTAGTATAGATACTCACCATCATTACACAGTACAATGTGTCATTACCTTGTATAGATACTCACCATCATTACACTGCACAATGTGTCATTACCTAGTATATATACTCACCATCATTACACTGTACAATGTGTCATTACCTAGTATAGATACTCACCATCATTACACAGTACAATGTGTTTTTACCTAGTATAGATACTCACCATCATTACACAGTACAATGTGACATTACCTAGTATAGATACTCACCATCATTACACTGTACAATGTGTCATTACTAGTATAGATACTCACCATCATTACATAGTACAATGTGTCATTACCTAATATAGATACTCACCATCATTACACAGTACAATGTGTCATTACCTAGTATAGATACTCACCATCATTACACTATACAATGTGACATTACCTAGTATAGATACTCACCATCATTACACAGTACAATGTGTCATTACCTAGTATAGATACTCACCATCATTACACAGTACAATGTGTCATTACCTAGTATAGATACTCACCATCATTACACAGTACAATGTGTCATTACCTAGTATAGATACTCACCATCATTACACAGTACAATGTGTCATTACCTAGTATAGATACTCACCATCATTACATAGTACAATGTGACATTACCTTGTATAGATACTCACCATCATTACACTGTACAATGTGTCATTACCTAGTATAGATACTCACCATCATTACACTGTACAATGTGTCATTACCTAGTATAGATACTCACCATCATTACACTGTACAATGTGTCATTACCTAGTATAGATACTCACCATCATTACACAGTACAATGTGTCATTACCTAGTATAGATACTCACCATCATTACACTGTACAATGTGTCATTACCTAGTATAGATACTCACCATCATTACACTGTACAATGTGTCATTACCTAGTATAGATACTCACCATCATTACACTGTACAATGTGTCATTACCTAGTATAGATACTCACCATCATTACACAGTACAATGTGTCATTACCTAGTATAGATACTCACCATCATTACACAGTACAATGTGTCATTACCTAGTATAGATACTCACCATCATTACACTGTACAATGTGACATTACCTAGTATAGATACTCACCATCATTACACTGTACAATGTGTCATTACCTAGTATAGATACTCACCATCATTACACTGTACAATGTGTCATTACCTAGTATAGATACTCCCCATCATTACACAGTACAATGTGTCATTACTAGTATAGATACTCACCATCATTACACTGTACAATGTGACATTACCTAGTATAGATACTCACCATCATTACACAGTACAATGTGTCATTACCTAGTATAGATACTCACCATCATTACACTGTACAATGTGACATTACCTAGTATAGATACTCACCATCATTACACAGTACAATGTGACATTACCTAGTATAGATACTCACCATCATTACACTGTACAATGTGACATTACCTAGTATAGATACTCACCATCATTACACTGTACAATGTGTCATTACCTAGTATAGATACTCACCATCATTACACTGTACAATGTGACATTACCTAGTATAGATACTCACCATCATTACACTGTACAATGTGACATTACCTAGTGTAGATACTCACCATCATTACACTGTACAATGTGACATTACCTAGTGTAGATACTCACCATCATTACACTGTACAATGTGACATTACCTAGTGTAGATACTCACCATCATTACACAGTACAATGTGTCATTACCTAGTATAGATACTCACCATCATTACACTGTTCAATGTGACATTACCTAGTATAGATACTCACCATCATTACACTGTACAATGTGACATTACCTAGTGTAGATACTCACCATCATTACACTGTACAATGTGTCATTACCTAGTATAGATACTCACCATCATTACACTGTACAATGTGACATTACCTAGTATAGATACTCACCATCATTACACAGTACAATGTGTCTTTACCTAGTATAGATACTCACCATCATTACACAGTACAATGTGTCTTTACCTTGTATAGATACTCACCATCATTACACTGTACAATGTGACATTACCTTGTATAGATACTCACCATCATTACACAGTACAATGTGTCATTACCTTGTATATATACTCACCATCATTACACAGTACAATGTGACATTACCTAGTATAGATACTCACCATCATTACACTGTACAATGTGTCATTACCTAGTATAGATACTCACCATCATTACACTGTACAACGTGTCATTACCTAGTATAGATACTCACCATCATTAAACTGTACAATGTGTCATTACCTAGTATAGATACTCACCATCATTACACTGTACAATGTTTCATTACCTAGTATAGATACTCACCATCATTACACAGTACAATGTGACATTACCTAGTATAGATACTCACCATCATTACACAGTACAATGTGTCATTACCTAGTATAGATACTCACCATCATTACACTGTACAATGTGACATTACCTAGTATAGATACTCACCATCATTACACATTACAATGTGTCATTACCTAGTATAGATACTCACCATCATTACACTGTACAATGTGTCATTACCTAGTATAGATACTCACCATCATTACACTGTACAACGTGTCATTACCTAGTATAGATACTCACCATCATTACACTGTACAATGTGTCATTACCTAGTATAGATACTCACCATCATTACACAGTACAATGTGACATTACCTAGTATAGATACTCACCATCATTACACAGTACAATGTGACATTACCTAGTATAGATACTCACCATCATTACACTGTACAATGTGACATTACCTAGTATAGATACTCACCATCATTACACTGTACAATGTGTCATTACCTAGTATAGATACTCACCATCATTACACTGTACTATGTGATATTACCTCGTATAGATACTCACCATCATTACACTGTACAATGTGACATTACCTAGTATAGATACTCACCATCATTACACTGTACAATGTGATATTACCTCGTATAGATACTCACCATCATTACACTGTACAATGTGATATTACCTCGTATAGATACTCACCATCATTACACAGTACAATGTGTCATTACCTAGTATAGATACTCGCCATCATTACACTGTACAATGTGACATTACCTAGTATAGATACTCACCATCATTACACAGTACAATGTGTCATTACCTAGTATAGATACTCACCATCATTACACTGTACAATGTGTCATTACCTAGTATAGATACTCATCATCATTACACTGTACACTGTGATATTACCTTGTATAGATACTTACCATCATTACACAGTACAATGTGACATTACCTAGTATAGATACTCACCATCATTACACTGTACAATGTGTCATTACCTAGTATAGATACTCATCATCATTACACTGTACACTGTGATATTACCTTGTATAGATACTCACCATCATTACACAGTACAATGTGTCATTACCTAGTATAGATACTCATCATCATTACACAGTACACTGTGATATTACCTTGTATAGATACTCACCATCATTACACTGTACAATGTGTCATTACCTAGTATAGATACTCACCATCATTACACTGTACAATGTGTCATAACCTAGTATAGATAATCACCATCATTACACAGTACAATGTGTCATTACCTAGTATAGATACTCACCATCATTACACTGTACAATGTGTCATTACCTAGTATAGATACTCACCATCATTACACTGTACAATGTAACATTACCTAGTATAGATACTCACCATCATTACACTGTACAATGTGACATTACCTAGTATAGATACTCACCATCATTACACAGTACAATGTGTCATTACCTAGTATAGATACTCACCATCATTACACTGTACAATGTGTCATTACCTTGTATAGATACTCACCATCATTACACAGTACAATGTGTCATTACTTAGTATAGATAATCACCATCATTACACAGTACAATGTGTCATTACCTAGTATAGATACTCTCCATCATTACACTGTACAATGTGTCATTACCTAGTATAGATACTCACCATCATTACATTGTACAATGTGACATTACCTAGTATAGATACTCACCATCATTACACAGTACAATGTGACATTACCTAGTATAGATACTCACCATCATTACACAGTATAATGTGACATTACCTAGTATAGATACTCACCATCATTACACTGTACAATGTGTCATTACCTAGTATAGATACTCACCATCATTACACAGTACAATGTGACACTACCTAGTATAGATAATCACCATCATTACACAGTACAATGTGTCATTACTTAGTATAGATACTCACCATCATTACACAGTACAATGTGACATTACCTTGTATAGATACTCACCATCATTACACTGTACAATGTGACATTACCTAGTATAGATACTCACCATCATTACACAGTACAATGTGACATTACCTAGTATAGATACTCACCATCATTACACAGTATAATGTGACATTACCTAGTATAGATACTCACCATCATTACACAGTACAATGTGACATTACCTAGTATAGATACTCACCATCATTACACAGTATAATGTGACATTACCTAGTATAGATACTCACCATCATTACACAGTATAATGTGACATTACCTAGTATAGATACTCACCATCATTACACAGTATAATGTGACATTACCTAGTATAGATACTCACCATCATTACACAGTATAATGTGACATTAACTAGTATAGATACTCACCATCATTACACTGTACAATGTGTCATTACCTAGTATAGATACTCACCATCATTACACTGTACAATGTGTCATTACCTAGTATAGATACTCACCATCATTACACTGTACAATGTGTCATTACCTAGTATAGATACTCACCATCATTACACTGTACAATGTGTCATTACCTAGTATAGATACTCACCATCATTACACTGTACAATGTGTCATTACCTAGCATAGATACTCACCATCATTACACAGTACAATGTGTCATTACCTAGTATAGATACTCACCATCATTACACTGTACAATGTGTCATTACCTAGTATAGATACTCACCATCATTACACTGTACAATGTGATATTACCTAGTATAGATACTCACCATCATTACACTGTACAATGTGACATTACCTAGTATAGATACTCACCATCATTACACTGTACAATGTGTCATTACCTAGTATAGATACTCACCATCATTACACAGTACAATGTGTCATTACCTAGTATAGATACTCACCGTCATTACACTGTACAATGTGACATTACCTAGTATAGATACTCACCATCATTACACTGTACAATGTGTCATTACCTAGTATAGATACTCACCATCATTACACAGTACAATGTGTCATTATCTAGTATAGATACTCACCATCATTACACTGTACAATGTGTCATTACCTAGTATAGATACTCACCATCATTACACAGTACAATGTGTCATTACCTAGTATAGATACTCACCATCATTACACAGTACAATGTGACATTACCTAGTATAGATACTCACCATCATTACACAGTACAATGTGTCATTACCTAGTATAGATACTCACCATCATTACACAGTACAATGTGTCATTACCTAGTATAGATACTCACCATCATTACACAGTACAATGTGTCATTACCTAGTATAGATACTCACCATCATTACACTGTACAATGTGTCATTACCTAGTATAGATACTCACCATCATTACACTGTACAATGTGACATTACCTAGTATAGATACTCACCATCATTACACTGTACAATGTGTCATTACCTAGTATAGATACTTACCATCATTACACTGTACAATGTGGCATTACCTAGTATAGATACTCACCATCATTACACAGTACAATGTGTCATTACCTAGTATAGATACTCACCATCATTACACTGTACAATGTGTCATTACCTAGTATAGATACTCACCATCATTACACAGTACAATGTGTCATTACCTAGTATAGATACTCACCATCATTACACTGTACAATGTGTCATTACCTAGTATAGATACTCACCATCATTACACAGTACAATGTGTCATTACCTAGTATAGATACTCACCATCATTACCCAGTACAATGTGTCATTACCTAGTATAGATACTCACCATCATTACACAGTACAATGTGTCATTACCTAGTATAGATACTCACCATCATTACACTGTACAATGTGTCATTACCTAGTATAGATACTCACCATCATTACACTGTACAATGTGACATTACCTGCTATAGATACTCACCATCATTACACTGTACAATGTGACATTACCTAGTATAGATACTCACCATCATTACATAGTACAATGTGTCTTTACCTTGTAGAGATACTCACCATCATTACACAGTACAATGTGTCATTATCTAGTATAGATACTCACCATCATTACACAGTACAATGTGTCATTATCTAGTATAGATACTCACCATCATTACACTGTACAATGTGACATTACCTAGTATAGATACTCACCATCATTACACTGTACAATGTGACATTAGCTAGTATAGATACTCACCATCATTACACAGTACAATGTGACATTACCTAGTATAGATACTCACCATCATTACACTGTACAATGTGTCATTACCTAGTATAGATACTCACCATCATTACACTGTACAATGTGTCTTTACCTTGTAGAGATACTCACCATCATTACACAGTACAATGTGTCTTTACCTAGTATAGATACTCACCATCATTACACAGTACAATGTGTCATTACCTAGTATAGATACTCACCATCATTACACTGTACAATGTGTCTTTACCTTGTAGAGATACTCACCATCATTACACAGTACAATGTGTCATTATCTAGTATAGATACTCACCATCATTACACTGTACAATGTGTCATTACCTAGTATAGATACTCACCATCATTACACTGTACAATGTGTCATTACCTAGTATAGATACTCACCATCATTACACTGTACAATGTGTCATTACTAGTATAGATACTCACCATGATTACACAGTACAATGTGTCATTACCTAGTATAGATACTCACCATCATTACACTGTACAATGTGTCATTATCTAGTATAGATACTCACCATCATTACACTGTACAATGTGACATTACCTAATATATATACTCGCCATCATTACACTGTACAATGTGTCATTACATAGTATAGATACTCACCATCATTACACTGTACAATGTGACATTACCTAGTATAGATACTCACCATCATTACACTGTACAATGTGACATTACCTAGTATAGATACTCACCATCATTACACTGTACAATGTGTCATTACCTAGTATAGATACTCACCATCATTACACTGTACAATGTGACATTACCTAATATATATACTCGCCATCATTACACTGTACAATGTGTCATTACATAGTATAGATACTCACCATCATTACACAGTACAATGTTTCATTACCTAGTATAGATACTCACCATCATTACACAGTATAATGTGACATTACCTAGTATAGATACTCACCATCATTACACAGTACAATGTGACATTACCTAGTATAGATACTCACCATCATTACACAGTATAATGTGACATTACCTAGTATAGATACTCACCATCATTACACAGTATAATGTGACATTACCTAGTATAGATACTCACCATCATTACATTGTACAATGTGTCATTACCTAGTATAGATACTCACCATCATTACACTGTACAATGTGTCATTACCTAGTATAGATACTCACCATCATTACACTGTACAATGTGTCATTACCTAGTATAGATACTCACCATCATTACACAGTACAATGTGACATTACCTAGTATAGATACTCACCATCATTACACAGTATAATGTGACATTACCTAGTATAGATAATCACCATCATTACACAGTACAATGTGTCATTACTTAGTATAGATACTCACCATCATTACACTGTACAATGTGTCATTACCTTGTATAGATACTCACCATCATTACACAGTACAATGTGACATTACCTAGTATAGATACTCACCATCATTACACTGTACAATGTGTCATTACCTAGTATAGATACTCACCATCATTACACAGTACAATGTGACATTACCTAGTATAGATACTCACCATCATTACACTGTACAATGTGACATTAGCTAGTATAGATACTCACCATCATTACACAGTATAATGTGACATTACCTAGTATAGATACTCACCATCATTACACAGTATAATGTGACATTACCTAGTATAGATACTCACCATCATTACACAGTATAATGTGACATTACCTAGTATAGATACTCACCATCATTACACAGTATAATGTGACATTACCTAGTATAGATACTCACCATCATTACATTGTACAATGTGTCATTACCTAGTATAGATACTCACCATCATTACACTGTACAATGTGTCATTACCTAGTATAGATACTCACCATCATTACACTGTACAATGTGTCATTACCTAGTATAGATACTCACCATCATTACACAGTACAATGTGTCATTACCTAGTATAGATACTCACCATCATTACACTGTACAATGTGTCATTACCTAGTATAGATACTCACCATCATTACACTGTACAATGTGTCATTACCTAGTATAGATACTCATCATCATTACACTGTACAATGTGTCATTACCTAGTATAGATACTCACCATCATTACACTGTACAATGTGTCATTACCTAGTATAGATACTCACCATCATTACACTGTACAATGTGTCATTACCTAGTATAGATACTCACCATCATTACACAGTACAATGTGTCATTACCTAGTATAGATACTCACCATCATTACACAGTACATTGTGTCATTACCTAGTATAGATACTCACCATCATTACACTGTACAATGTGACATTACCTAGTATAGATACTAACCATCATTATACAGTACAATGTGTCATTACCTTGTATAGATACTCCCCATCATTACACTGTACAATGTGTCATTACCTAGCATAGATACTCACCATCATTACACAGTACAATGTGTCATTACCTAGTATAGATACTCACCATCATTACACAGTATAATGTGACATTACCTAGTATAGATACTCACCATCATTACATTGTACAATGTGTCATTACCTAGTATAGATACTCACCATCATTACACTGTACAATGTGTCATTACTAGTATAGATACTCACCATCATTACACAGTACAATGTGTCATTACCTAGTATAGATACTCATCATCATTACACAGTACAATGTGTCATTACCTAGTATAGATACTCACCATCATTACACTGTACAATGTGTCATTACCTAGTATAGATACTCACCATCATTACACTGTACAATGTGTCATTACCTAGTATAGATACTCACCATCATTACACTGTACAATGTGTCATTACCTAGTATAGATACTCACCATCATTACACTGTACAATGTGTCATTACCTAGTATAGATACTCACCATCATTACACTGTACAATGTGTCATTACCTAGTATAGATACTCACCATCATTACACTGTACAATGTGTCATTACCTAGTATAGATTCTCACCATCATTACACAGTACAATGTGTCATTACCTTGTATAGATACTCACCATCATTACACAGTACAATGTGTCATTACCTAGTATAGATACTCACCATCATTACACAGTACAATGTGACATTACCTAGTATAGATACTCACCATCATTACACAGTACAATGTGTCATTACCTAGTATAGATACTCACCATCATTACACTGTACAATGTGTCATTACCTAGTATAGATACTCACCATCATTACACTGTACAATGTGTCATTACCTAGTATAGATACTCACCATCATTACACTGTACAATGTGTCATTACCTAGTATAGATTCTCACCATCATTACACAGTACAATGTGTCATTACCTTGTATAGATACTCACCATCATTACACAGTACAATGTGTCATTACCTAGTATAGATACTCACCATCATTACACTGTACAATGTGTCATTACCTAGTATAGATACTCACCATCATTACACTGTACAATGTGTCATTACCTAGTATAGATACTCACCATCATTACACTGTACAATGTGTCATTACCTAGTATAGATACTCACCATCATTACACTGTACAATGTGTCATTACCTAGTATAGATACTCACCATCATTACACTGTACAATGTGTCATTACCTAGTATAGATACTCACCATCATTACACAGTACAATGTGTCATTACCTTGTATAGATACTCACCATCATTACACAGTACAATGTGTCATTACCTAGTATAGATACTCACCATCATTACACTGTACAATGTGTCATTACCTAGTATAGATACTCACCATCATTACATAGTACAATGTGTCATTACCTAGTATAGATACTCACCATCATTACACTGTACAATGTGTCATTACCTAGCATAGATACTCACCATCATTACACAGTACAATGTGTCATTACCTAGTATAGATACTCACCATCATTACACAGTACAATGTGTCATTACCTAGTATAGATACTCACCATCATTACACAGTACAATGTGTCATTACCTAGTATAGATACTCACCATCATTACACTGTACAATGTGTCATTACCTAGTATAGATACTCACCATCATTACACAGTACAATGTGTCATTACCTAGTATAGATACTCACCATCATTACACTGTACAATGTGTCATTACCTAGTATAGATACTCACCATCATTACACTGTACAATGTGATATTACCTAGTATAGATACTCACCATCATTACACTGTACAATGTGACATTACCTAGTATAGATACTCACCATCATTACACTGTACAATGTGTCATTACCTAGTATAGATACTCACCATCATTACACAGTACAATGTGTCATTACCTAGTATAGATACTCACCGTCATTACACTGTACAATGTGACATTACCTAGTATAGATACTCACCTTCATTACACTGTACAATGTGTCATTACCTAGTATAGATACTCACCATCATTACACAGTACAATGTGTCATTATCTAGTATAGATACTCACCATCATTACACTGTACAATGTGTCATTACCTAGTATAGATACTCACCATCATTACACAGTACAATGTGTCATTACCTAGTATAGATACTCACCATCATTACACAGTACAATGTGACATTACCTAGTATAGATACTCACCATCATTACACAGTACAATGTGTCATTACCTAGTATAGATACTCACCATCATTACACTGTACAATGTGTCATTACCTAGTATAGATACTCACCATCATTACACTGTACAATGTGTCATTACCTAGTATAGATACTCACCATCATTACACTGTACAATGTGTCATTACCTAGTATAGATACTTACCATCATTACACTGTACAATGTGGCATTACCTAGTATAGATACTCACCATCACTACACAGTACAATGTGTCATTACCTAGTATAGATACTCACCATCATTACACTGTACAATGTGTCATTACCTAGTATAGATACTCACCATCATTACACAGTACAATGTGTCATTACCTAGTATAGATACTCACCATCATTACCCAGTACAATGTGTCATTACCTAGTATAGATACTCACCATCATTACACAGTACAATGTGTCATTACCTAGTATAGATACTCACCATCATTACACTGTACAATGTGACATTACCTAGTATAGATACTCACCATCATTACACTGTACAATATGTCATTACCTAGTATAGATACTCACCATCATTACACAGTACAATGTGTCTTTACCTTGTAGAGATACTCACCATCATTACACAGTACAATGTGTCATTATCTAGTATAGATACTCACCATCATTACACAGTACAATGTGTCATTACCTAGTATAGATACTCACCATCATTACACTGTACAATATGTCATTACCTAGTATAGATACTCACCATCATTACACAGTACAATGTGTCTTTACCTTGTAGAGATACTCACCATCATTACACAGTACAATGTGTCATTATCTAGTATAGATACTCACCATCATTACACAGTACAATGTGTCATTACCTAGTATAGATACTCACCATCATTACACTGTACAATGTGACATTACCTAGTATAGATACTCACCATCATTACACTGTACAGTGTGTCATTACCTATTATAGATACACATCATCATTACACTGTACAATGTGTCATTACCTAGTATAGATACTCACCATCATTACACTGTACAATGTGTCATTACCTAGTATAGATACTCACCATCATTACACTGTACAATGTGTCATTACCTAGTATAGATACTCACCATCATTACACTGTACAATGTGTCATTACCTAGTATAGATACTCACCATCATTACACTGTACAATGTGTCATTACCTAGTATAGATACTCACCATCATTACACTGTACAATGTGTCATTACCTAGTATAGATACTCACCATCATTACACTGTACAATATGACATTACCTAGTATAGATACTCACCATCATTACACTGTACAATGTGTCATTACCTAGTATAGATACTCACCATCATTACACTGTTCAATGTGACATTACCTAGTATAGATACTCACCATCATTACACTGTACAATGTGTCATTACCTAATATATATACTCGCCATCATTACACTGTACAATGTGTCATTACCTGAATTCATTAACTCTTTAACTCCTTCTGGAATGCCACCACATATTATGCAGCTAAAGAAAGGTGCAATTGTCATGTTACTGCGAAATATTAACCCCAAAAAAGGCCTATGCAATGGGACCAGATTAACTGTACAAGAATTAAAGGACCATTTCATAGATGCTGAAATTCTAACTGGTACCCATAAAGGAGAGAGTGTTTTCATACCAGGAATAGATATGGCACCAAGTGAAAGCAGCCTCCCTTTTGTTCTTCAAAGGAGACAATTTCCCATCATCATGGCATTTGCCCTGACCATTAATAAATCACAAGGACAAACTTTCAAATCTTTGGATATCTTTTTAGAAGAACCAGTATTTGCACATGGCCAGCTGTATGTTGCATTCTCAAGATGCAAGAATCCAGAGGCTATTAAAGTTTACATTGAAAACAACCAAAGTCAGGGTGATTTATTAGATAATGGACGCATTTTTACAAAAAACATTGTCTACTATAAGGTACTATAACTTAAATTAAAAAAAGGATAACAATACAAGATATGTAAAAAAAAATGCTTTCACTTCAAGGACACATTCACAAGAAAAAAATTAAAAAAATAGAGAACAGTGGTTTTATTTTGAGGACAAACTTTTATGTCACTCGCACTCTTTTAAGAGGACCACTATTTCACTACGAAACTATCAAATGGCAAAACCCATAGAGAACAGTGGTTATATCCCGTGGAGGAACTTTTATGTCTGGGGGTCTCTTTTTAGAGGACCACTATTTCACATAGGAAACTCTATGTGACATTTTCAAGAATTACAATAATTACAACACAAGGTAAAAAAAATAAAAAATCAACAAAGACAAAGTAACATATTGAAATTTCTTTGACGTGGCCTTTTAGCATGACTAGCCCCACAAAACACTTTGGGCCCTATTAAATTCCAGCCTCGTAAATAAGAGGCTTCTACTTAAGCCCTACGTACTGCAAAGTTTCTCTAACTTACAATAATATTAAATTAGCCCTGCTGCGAGCAACGTATGAGCTACGCAGCAGGCCCGTACGTATCTACACTGCGTAAATGTATATGAGGAGTGACAGCCTGCGAGATGATATCGCAGGCTCCCACTCCTCATCAAGTGCTGCGGGGGTCCTAAAAGGGACCTCCGCGGCAGTCCCCCACATAAGCCCTGCCGTGGGGGGTACTCCAAACCCCCCCCTAGGCACCTAAAATGAACCCCCCCTCAATGCGGGGGTCCCTGTCGGGACCCCCGAAGTGTCCTCACATAAACACCTTGCTGCAGGGGTCCATAGGAACCCCCGCAGCCCCCACACATTAACCCCTTGCAGCGGGGGTCCCCGATCGGCACCGATCAGGCCCCCGCTGCATTTAAAACTTTTAAATTCCCCGCCGCGGCTCCTTAAAGGGGCCGCGGCACACTATTACCCAATCCCGGCCGCGGCACTTAAAATTAACCCCCCTCTATGCTGGGGGTCCCCATCGGGACCCCTGAAGTGTCCCCACATAAACCCATTGCAGGGGGGGTCCCCGATCTGCATAGATCAGGCCCTCCGCTGCATTTAAAAGTTTTAAATTCCCCGCCGCGGCTCCTTAAAGGGACCGCGGCACACTATTACCCAATCCCGGCCGCGGCACTTAAAATTAACCCCCCTCTATGCTGGGGGTCCCCATCGGGACCCCCGAAGTGTCCCCATATAAACCCCCTGCTGCGGGGGGCCCAGATCGGCACCGATCGTGACCCTGCTGCAATTCAATTTTAAATTTCCCGCCTCGCGGGTCCTCAAAGGACCGTAAAGGTCCTGAAAGGACTCGCACTAAAAATATTAACCCCAGGCAACTATAATTACCCCATTAACTCATGATGGTCAATCCAGACCACCATAAGGCCTAAATTAACCCATTAACTCATGGTGGTCAATACAGACCACCATAAGGCTCTAATTAACCCATTAACTCATGGTGGTCAATACAGACCACCATAAGGCCTAAATTAACCCATTAACTCATGGTGGTCAATACAGACCACCATAAGGCCTAAATTAACCCATTAACTCATGGTGGTCAATACAGACCACCATAAGGCTCTAATTAACCCATTAACTCATGGTGGTCAATACAGACCACCATAAGGCCTAAATTAACCCATTAACTCATGGTGGTCAATACAGACCACCATAAGGCCTAAATTAACCCATTAACTCATGGTGGTCAATACAGACCACCATAAGGCTCTAATTAACCCATTAACTCATGGTGGTCAATACAGACCACCATAAGGCCTAAATTAACCCATTAACTCATGGTGGTCAATACAGACCACCATAAGGCTCTAATTAACCCATTAACTCATGATGGTCAATACAGACCACCATAAGGCTCTATTTAACCCCATCAGTCCCATAAGGGTATATTATTACCATTATGGGCCTGTTACAACCCAACATTAACCACATAAGTGCCATGATGGTCCTCAAGGACCATCATGACACTAACTACAAACACTACACTATAACCCCCAATAAACCATTTAATCTAAACTAACCCCCCTCTACACTAATCTATTAACACTTACACTACCTACCTACACTACCTACCCCCTAATAAACCTCCCCAACACTCTAATTACAAAAAACAATAAACCTACAGCACAGAAAACAAAAAACCTACAGTACAAAAAACAAAAAAACCTACAGTACAGAAAAAATAAAAATTACAACCCCACCCCCCACTACAGAAAACAAAAAAATACATTACAACCCCACCCCCCACTACAGAAAATAAAAAAATTACACACCTGAAAAGGAAAGACAGATAAACACAATACATTACATACATATAATAACAATACATGACATTACATACATTAAATATAATATATTAAATATAATATATTACATATAATATATTACATATAATACATTACATACATTACATACAATACATGACATTACATACATTACATATAATGTATTACATATAGTCCTAATCAAATACCCCCTATCTATCTAACATACAATCTATTTAATTTAAAATAAATCCTAACTATATCAAATACATCCCCCTATCTATCTAATATACAAAAAATCCTAACTACATACACAGACCCTAATTCTAAGCTAAAATCAATAAATTAAGACCACTTACCTTTAAGATGTTGCTTCAGATCACTAACCTATGGGTCAAACAAAAAATAAAAATTAGTACAAAACATTAACATCAAATAAATAAACATTCTATACATTCTAAATATTCAACTCACCTTTACAGCATGTCCAGTCACTGTTAAGCTCTTCCGGCGCGGCCCTGTTAAAAAAAAAAACACAATACATGAATACATGAATACAATATATAAACAATAAATAAAATACACAAATAAACATCTAAATATACATTTAACTTACCTCCCCGCGATGTCCCCGGCCTTCTCTCCTTCAGCCCCGGCTGGGCCGCGGAACCATCCGCGCTCTAAAAAAAAAAAAAAAAAAAAACTAACGGAGGTCTGCACTGGCAGACCTCCCCGACGCTACTGAACCTCCCGGAGTCGTTTCCGGGAGGAAATTGGCATTGTCGGCTTGTGATTGGCTGAAAAAGCTGTCAGCCAATCAAAAGTCGTCAATGTAGGAGCCAATCAGGATGCGCAGATGTCTTCTACCAATCACTCCGTGGGGGTGTATCCCATAGTGATTGGCTGAAGGCATCTGAGCGTTATGATTGGTTCCCAGAAAGATAGACAAGTGTTTAAGCCAATCAGGGTGGGATATTGGGGTGTATCCCATCCTGATTGGCTCACACATTGACGACTTTTGATTGGCTGAAATTGATAGACAGCTTTTTCAGCCAATCACAAGCCGCCAATGCCAATTTCCTCCCGGAAACGACTCCGGGAGGTTCAGTAGCGTCGGGGAGGTCTGCCAGTGCAGACCTCCGTTAATTTTTTTTCTTTTTTTTTTTTAGAGCGCGAATGGTTCCGCGGCCCAGCCGGGGCTGAAGGAGAGAAGGCCGGGGACATCGCGGGTAGGTAAGTGAAATGTATATTTAGATGTTTATTTGTGTATTTTATTTATTGTTTATATATTGTATTCATGTATTCATGTATTGTGTTTTTTTTTTAACAGGGCCGCGCCGGAAGAGCTAAACAGTGACTGGACATGCTGTAAAGGTGAGTTGAATATTTAGAATGTATAGAATGTTTATTTATTTGATGTTAATGTTTTGTACTAATTTTTATTTTTTGTTTGACCCATAGGTTAGTGATCTGAAGCAACATCTTAAAGGTAAGTGGTCTTAATTTATTGATTTTAGCTTAGAATTAGGGTCTGTGTATGTAGTTAGGACTGTAATTATTTTATTTTACTTTAGAATAATGGTCTGTGTATGTAGTTAGGATTTTTTGTATATTAGATAGATAGGGGGATGTATTTGATATAGTTAGGATTTATTTTAAATTAAATAGATTGTATGTTAGATAGATAGGGGGTATTTGATTAGGACTATATGTAATATATTATATGTAATATATTATATGTAATATATTATATTTAATATATTATATGTAATGTATGTAATGTCATGTATTGTATGTAATGTATGTAATGTATTATATGTAATATATTATATGTAATATATTATATTTAATATATTATATGTAATGTCATGTATTGTATGTAATGTATGTAATGTATGTAATGTATGTATTGTATTGTGTTTATCTGTCTTTCCTTTTCAGGTGTGTAATTTTTTTATTTTCTGTAGTGGGGGGTGGGGTTGTAATGTATTTTTTTGTTTTCTGTAGTGGGGGGTGGGGTTGTAATGGTTTTTTGTTTTCTGTACTGTAGGTTTTTTTGTTTTTTGTACTGTAGGTTTTTTGTTTTCTGTGCTGTAGGTTTTTTATTTTTTGTAATTAGAGTGGTGGGAAGGTTTATTAGGGGGTAGGTAGTGTAGGTAGGTAGTGTAAGTGTTAATAGATTAGTGTAGAGGGGGGTTAGTTTAGATTAAATGGTTTATTGGGGGTTATAGTGTAGTGTTTGTAGTTAGTGTCATGATGGTCCTTGAGGACCATCATGGCACTTATGTGGTTAATGTTGGGTTGTAACAGGCCCATAATGGTAATAATATACCCTTATGGGACTGATGGGGTTAAATAGAGCCTTATGGTGGTCTGGATTGACCATCATGAGTTAATGGGTTAATTTAGGCCTTATGGTGGTCTGTATAGACCACCATGAGTTAATGGGTTAAATAGAGCCTTATGGTGGTCTGTATTGACCACCATGAGTTAATGGGTTAAATAGAGCCTTATGGTGGTCTGTATTGACCATCATGAGTTAATGGGTTAATTTAGGCCTTATGGTGGTCTGTATAGACCACCATGAGTTAATGGGTTAATTAGAGCCTTATCGTGGTCTGGATTGACCACCATGAGTTAATGGGTTAAATAGAGCCTTATGGTGGTCTGGATTGACCATCATGAGTTAATGGGTTAATTTAGGCCTTATGGTGGTCTGTATAGACCACCATGAGTTAATGGGTTAAATAGAGCCTTATGGTGGTCTGTATTGACCACCATGAGTTAATGGGTTAAATAGAGCCTTATGGTGGTCTGTATTGACCATCATGAGTTAATGGGTTAATTTAGGCCTTATGGTGGTCTGTATAGACCACCATGAGTTAATGGGTTAATTAGAGCCTTATCGTGGTCTGGATTGACCACCATGAGTTAATAAGTTAAATAGAGCCTTATGGTGGTCTGGATTGAACATCATGAGTTAATGGGTTAATTTAGGCCTTATGGTGGTCTGTATAGACCACCATGAGTTAATGGGTTAATTAGAGCCTTATGGTGGTCTGGATTGACCACCATGAGTTAATGGGTTAAATAGAGCCTTATGGTGGTCTGGATTGACCATCATGAGTTAATGGGTTAATTAGAGCCTTATGGTGGTCTGGATTGACCACCATGAGTTAATGGGTTAAATAGAGCCTTATGGTGGTCTGGATTGACCATCATGAGTTAATGGGTTAATTTAGGCCTTATGGTGGTCTGTATTGACCACCATGAGTTAATGGGTTAATTAGAGCCTTATGGTGGTCTGGATTGACCACCATGAGTTAATGGGGTAATTATAGTTGCCTGGGGTTAATATTTTTAGTGCGAGTCCTTTCAGGACCTTTACGGTCCATTGAGGACCCGCGAGGCGGGAAATTTAAAATTGAATTGCAGCAGGGTCACGATCGGTGCCGATCGGGGCCCCCCGCTGCAGGGGGTTTATGTGGGGACACTTCGGGGGTCCCGATGGGGACCCCCAGCATAGAGGGGGGTTAATTTTAAGTGCCGCGGCCGGGATTGGGTAATAGTGTGCCGCGGTCCCTTTAAGGAGCCGCGGCGGGAATTTAAAAGTTTTAAATGCAGCGGGGGGCCTGATCTATGCAGATCGGGGCCCCCCCCTGCAATGGGTTTATGTGGGGACACTTCGGGGGTCCCGATGGGGACCCCCAGCATAGAGGGGGGTTAATTTTAAGTGCCGCGGCCGGGATTGGGTAATTGGGGATTGGGCCTGATCTATGCAGATCGGGGACCCCCGCTGCAAGGGGTTAATGTGGGGGTGCTGCAGGGGTCCCGATAGAGACCCCTGCAGCATGGGGATGTGTATAGGGTGCAGGGGGGAGCCTCACGCTGCTGTCTCGGGCTGTTCCGAGGCAGCACGTAGAGGCTTTCGGATCCCTTGCGTGGACTTTTTGTCCACGTAGGGATTCTTACGATATGCGAGACTCGTGCATAGATTTAAGGCTACGTAGCTCTCTCGGAGCCTATTCTCGGCCATTTTCTCGCAGTCATATCGTAAAGCAGGCTGCGAGAGATTCGGTTCTCGCAAACAGCAGGAAAACTGCCTTTTGCGAGCACCGAGAGAACTACGAGGGAGAATTTAATAGGGCCCTTTGGTTGCATTTTATAACAATTCAAGTTTAAATGTTACTACATTAACAGCCTTATTAAATTCCAGCCTCGTAGATAAGAGGCTTCTACTTAAATCCTACGTGCTGCAAATTTATAAAACTTACGATGCTATTACATGAGCCCTGCTGCGAGCAACATGTGAGCTACGCAGCAGGGCGTCCGTATCAACATGCAGAAAATCAACATGAGGAGTGACAGCCTGCGAAATGATCTCGCAGGCTCCCACACCTCATCAATTGCTGCGGAGGACCAAACTGGAGCTCCACGGCAGACCCACACATAAGCCCTGCCGTGGGGGTTACTCCAACTACCCCCCCGGCACCTAAAATGAAACCCCTTTATGCGGGTGGTCCCCATTGGGACCCCCAAAGTGTCCCCACATTAATCACTTACTGCAGGGGTCCATAGGGACCACCCGCAGCCCCCCACATTAACCCCTTGCAGCGGGGGTCCCCGATCTGCATAGATCAGGCCCCTGCTGCATTTAACAATTAAAAATTTCCTGATGCAGCTCCTTAAAGGGCCCGCGGCACACTATTAGCAATACCGGCCGCGGCATCTAAAATTAACCCCCCTCTATGCTGGGGGTCCCCATCAGGGACCCCTGAAGTGTCCCCACATTAACCCCTGCTGCAGGGGTCCATAGGGACCCCCACAGCCCCCATATTAACCCCTTGCAGCGGGGTCCCTAATCGGCACCGATCGTGACCCCGCTTCCTTTAAAAAAATTAATTTCCCGCCTTGCGGGTCATTAAAGCACCGTAAAGGTCCTGAAAGGACTTGCGCTAAAAAATATTAACACCAGGCAAGTAAAATTAACCCAATAACTCATGGGGTCAATACAGACCTCCTTAAGCCCCTAATTAACCGTATAACTCATGGGGGTCAATACAGACCCCCATGAGCCCTTAATTAACCCTTTCACTCATGGGGGTCAATACAGACCCCCATAAGCCTTAATTATCCCTATAACTCATTGGGGTCAATACAGACCGCCATAAGCCTTAATTAACCCTATAACTCATGGGGGTCAATACAGACCCCCATAAGCCCTTAATTAACCCTGTCACTCATTGGGGTCAATACAGACCCCCATAAGCCCTTAATTAACCATATAACTCATGGGGGTCAATACAGAGCCTCACAAGTCTCTTTTTAACCCCATCAGTCCCATAAGGACCCTCAAGGACCTTCATGACATTAAGTACAAACACTACACTACCCCACAATAAACCATTAAATCTAAACTAACCCCCCTCTACACTAATTAACACCTACACTACCTACCTACCCCCTAATAACCCCCACCACTGTAATTACAGAAAATAAAAAAACTAGTCACAAAAAAAAAAAATTTACATTACAGAAAATAAAAAAAACCTGAGTCACAAAAAATAAAAAAGGAACATTAGAGAAAATAATAAAAAACACATTACAACCCCCACCACTACAGAAAAAAATAATAATACACACCTAAAAAGGAAATACATACACAGTACAATACAATACAATACAAATAAAATACAATTTAACCCCCCCTCTCTATCTAACATGCAATCTATCTAATATACAACAAATCCTATCTATCTAAAATACATACCTCTATCTAACATACAATAGATACTATATAATTTACAATAAATCCTATCTAAAAATCATACCCCTATCTTACATGCTATCTCCATATACAAACCCTAATTCTAACCTAAAATAAAATAATTAAGACCACTTACCTTTGCAGATGACCCTTCAGATCACCAAACTCAGGGAAAAATAAAACAAAAATTAGTACAACACATTTACATACAATAAATAAACATTATAAACATTCTAAATATTCTTCTCACCTTTCCAGTATTTCCCCGTCCTTCTTTTCTTCTCCGGAGCGGCCGCTGTTAAAAAAAAACACTACGTTAGTATAACATACATATAAACATAAAACAAAATAAAATAAACATAATATACATTGTACTTACCACCCTGCAATGGCCCTGGCCGGGATTGCTAATAGTGGGCCCTTTAAGGAGCCGCGTCGGGGAATTACATTTTTTTAAATGCAGCGGGGGCCTGATATATGCCGATCGGGGACCCCCGCTGCAAGGGGTTTATGTGGGGGGGCTGTAGGGGTCCCAATAGGGACCCCTGCAGCATGGGGATTTGTTTAGGAAGCACGGGGGAGCCTCACACTGCTGTCTCAGGCTGCTCCGAGGCCGCACGTAGAGGCTTTAGGATCCCTTGCTAGCACTTTTTGTGCCCGTAGGGATCCTTCCAAGGTGCGAGATTCACCTCATAGATTTAAGGCTGCGTGTTACTCCGTAGCTCTCTCTGAGCTTATCCTCGTCCATTTTTCGGAGTAATCTTGCAAAGCAGGCTGCGAGGGAAGTATTGGGGATTCGGTCCTCGCAAACTGCAAAAAACTGCCTTTTGCGAGGACCGAGGGAACTACGAGGGCTACTTTAATAAGGCCCTAAGTTACTGTTTTTAATGTTACTATTTTTTTTAAAAGTCTGCTGAAGTTGTTTCATTCTATATATTTTTGAAATTTCATGTTAAGAAGAGGAGGAGCTTTTGTTTTACAATTTAAATGTTTAATTAAATGGATAATATTAATCTAGGGAGTAATCCAATCACCAGTTAATAGGGTCAGGAAGGAATTAATTTTTTCCCCCTTTGACACAATTGGATAACTTTCAATGGGGGGTTTTACTGTTTGCCTTCCTCTGGATTTAGGGCCCTATTAAATTCCAGCCTCGTAAATAAGAGGCTTCTACTTAAGCCCTACGTACTGCAAAGTTTCTCTAACTTACAATGCTATTAAATTAGCCCTGCTGCGAGCAACGTGTGAGCTACGCAGCAGGGCCGTACGTATCTACACTGCGTAAATGTACATGAGGAGTGACAGCCTGCGAGATGATATCGCAGGCTCCCACTCCTCATCAAGTGCTGCGGGGGTCCTAAAAGGGACCTCCGCGGCAGTCCCCCACATAAGCATTGCCGTGGGGGGTACTCCAAACCCCCCCCAGGCACCTAAAATGAACCCCCCCTCAATGCGGGGGTCCCTGTCGGGACCCCCGAAGTGTCCTCACATGAACACCTTGCTGCAGGGGTCCATAGGAACCCCCGCAGCCCCCACACATTAACCCCTTGCAGCGGGGGTCCCCGATCGGCACTGATCAGGCCCCCGCTGCATTTAAAACTTTTAAATTCCCCGCCGCGGCTCCTTAAAGGGACCGCGGCACACTATTAGCCAATCCCGGCCGCGGCACTTAAAATTAACCCCCCTCTATGCTGGGGGTCCCCATCGGGACCCCCGAAGTGTCCCCACATAAACCCATTGCAGGGGGGGTCCCCGATCTGCATAGATCAGGCCCCCCGCTGCATTTAAAACTTTTAAATTCCCCGCCGCGGCTCCTTAAAGGGACCGCGGCACACTATTAGCCAATCCCGGCCGCGGCACTTAAAATTAACCCCCCTCTATGCTGGGGGTCCCCATCGGGACCCCCGAAGTGTCCCCATATAAACCCCCTGCAGCGGGGGGCCCCGATCGGCACCGATCGTGACCCTGCTGCAATTCAATTTTAAATTTCCCGCCTCGCGGGTCCTCAAAGGACCGTAAAGGTCCTGAAAGGACTCGCACTAAAAATAATAACCCCAGGCAACTATAATTACCCCATTAACTCATGATGGTCAATCCAGACCACCATAAGACCTAAATTAACCCATTAACTCATGGTGGTCAATCCAGACCACCATAAGACCTAAATTAACCCATTAACTCATGATGGTCAATCCAGACCACCATAAGGCCTAAATTAACCCATTAACTCATGATGGTCAATACAGACCACCATAAGGCCTAAATTAACCCATTAACTCATGATGGTCAATCCAGACCACCATAAGACCTAAATTAACCCATTAACTCATGATGGTCAATCCAGACCAGCATAAGGCTCTATTTAACCCCATCAGTCCCATAAGGGTATATTATTACCATTATGGGCCTGTTACAACCCAACATTAACCACATAAGTGCCATGATGGTTCTCAAGGACCATCATGACACTAACTACAAACACTACACTATAACCCCCAATAAACCATTTAATCTAAACTAACCCCCCTCTACACTAATCTATTAACACTTACACTACCTACCTACACTACCTACCCCCTAATAAACCTCCCCAACACTCTAATTACAAAAAACAAAAAACCTACAGTACAAAAAACAAAAAAACCTACAGTACAGAAAACAAAAAAAAATTACACACCTGAAAAGGAAAGACAGATAAACACAATACAATAATACATATAATACATTACATACATTACATACAATACATGACATTACATATAATATATTAAATATAATATATTAAATATAATATATTACATATAATACATTACATACATTACATACAATACATGACATTACATATAATATATTAAATATAATATATTAATTATAATATATTACATATAATACATTACATACATTACATACAATACATGACATTACATATAATATATTAAATATAATATATTAATTATAATATATTACATATAATACATTACATACATTACATACAATACATGACATTACATATAATATATTAAATATAATATATTAAATATAATATATTACATATAATATATTACATATAGTCCTAATCAAATACCCCCTATCTATCTAACATACAATCTATTTAATTTAAAATAAATCCTAACTATATCAAATACATCCCCCTATCTATCTAATATACAAAAAATCCTAACTACATACACAGACCCTTATTCTAAAATAAAATAAAATAATTACAGTCCTAACTACATACACAGACCCTAATTCTAAGCTAAAATCAATAAATTAAGACCACTTACCTTTAAGATGTTGCTTCAGATCACTAACCTATGGGTCAAACAAAAAAAAAAATTAGTACAAAACATTAACATCAAATAAATAAACATTATATACATTCTACATATTCAACTCACCTTTACAGCATGTCCAGTCACTGTTAAGCTCTTCCGGCGCGGCCCTGTTAAAAAAAAAACACAATACATGAATACATGAATACAATATATAAACAATAAATAAAATACACAAATAAACATCTAAATATACATTTAACTGCACTGGCAGACCTCCCCGACGCTACTGAACCTCCCGGAGTCGTTTCCGGGAGGAAATTGGCATTGTCGGCTTGTGATTGGCTGAAAAAGCTGTCAGCCAATCAAAAGTCGTCAATGTAGGAGCCAATCAGGATGCGCAGATGTCTTCTACCAATCACTCCGTGGGGGTGTATCCCATAGTGATTGGCTGAAGGCATCTGAGCGTTGTGATTGGTTCCCATAAAGATAGACAAGTGTTTTAGCCAATCAGGGTGGGATATTGGGGTGTATCCCATCCTGATTGGCTCACACATTGACGACTTTTGATTGGCTGAAATTGATAGACAGCTTTTTCAGCCAATCACAAGCCGCCAATGCCAATTTCCTCCCGGAAACGACTCCGGGAGGTTCAGTAGCGTCGGGGAGGTCTGCCAGTGCAGACCTCCGTTAGTTTTTTTTCTTTTTTTTTTTTAGAGCGCGAATGGTTCCGCGGCCCAGCCGGGGCTGAAGGAGAGAAGGCCGGGGACATCGCGGGGAGGTAAGTTAAATGTATATTTAGATGTTTATTTGTGTATTTTATTTATTGTTTATATATTGTATTCATGTATTCATGTATTGTGTTTTTTTTTTAACAGGGCCGCGCCGGAAGAGCTTAACAGTGACTGGACATGCTGTAAAGGTGAGTTGAATATGTAGAATGTATATAATGTTTATTTATTTGATGTTAATGTTTTGTACTAATTTTTTTTTTTGTTTGACCCATAGGTTAGTGATCTGAAGCAACATCTTAAAGGTAAGTGGTCTTAATTTATTGATTTTAGCTTAGAATTAGGGTCTGTGTATGTAGTTAAGACTGTAATTATTTTATTTTATTTTAGAATAAGGGTCTGTGTATGTAGTTAGGATTTTTTGTATATTAGATAGATAGGGGGATGTATTTGATATAGTTAGGATTTATTTTAAATTAAATAGATTGTATGTTAGATAGATAGGGGGTATTTGATTAGGACTATATGTAATGTATTATATGTAATATATTATATTTAATATATTATATTTAATATATTATATGTAATGTCATGTATTGTATGTAATGTATGTAATGTATTATATGTAATATATTATATTTAATATATTATATTTAATATATTATATGTAATGTCATGTATTGTATGTAATGTATGTAATGTATTATATGTAATATATTATATTTAATATATTATATTTAATATATTATATGTAATGTCATGTATTGTATGTAATGTATGTAATGTATTATATGTAATATATTATATTTAATATATTATATTTAATATATTATATGTAATGTCATGTATTGTATGTAATGTATGTAATGTATTATATGTAATATATTATATTTAATATATTATATTTAATATATTATATGTAATGTCATGTATTGTATGTAATGTATGTAATGTATTATATGTAGTATATTATATTTAATATATTATATTTAATATATTATATGTAATGTCATGTATTGTATGTAATGTATGTAATGTATTATATGTAATATATTATATTTAATATATTATATTTAATATATTATATGTAATGTCATGTATTGTATGTAATGTATGTAATGTATTATATGTATTATTGTATTGTGTTTATCTGTCTTTCCTTTTCAGGTGTGTAATTTTTTTTTGTTTTCTGTACTGTAGGTTTTTTTGTTTTTTGTACTGTAGGTTTTTTGTTTTTTGTAATTAGAGTGTTGGGGAGGTTTATTAGGGGGTAGGTAGTGTAGGTAGGTAGTGTAAGTGTTAATAGATTAGTGTAGAGGGGGGTTAGTTTAGATTAAATGGTTTATTGGGGGTTATAGGTCTTATGGTGGTCTGGATTGACCATCATGAGTTAATGGGTTAATTTAGGCCTTATGGTGGTCTGGATTGACCACCATGAGTTAATGGGTTAATTTAGGCCTTATGGTGGTCTGGATTGACCATCATGAGTTAATGGGGTAATTTAGGTCTTATGGTGGTCTGGATTGACCATCATGAGTTAATGGGTTAATTTAGGTCTTATGGTGGTCTGGATTGACCACCATGAGTTAATGGGTTAATTTAGGCCTTATGGTGGTCTGGATTGACCACCATGAGTTAATGGGTTAATTTAGGCCTTATGGTGGTCTGGATTGACCATCATGAGTTAATGGGGTAATTATAGTTGCCTGGGGTTATTATTTTTAGTGCGAGTCCTTTCAGGACCTTTACGGTCCTTTGAGGACCCGCGAGGCGGGAAATTTAAAATTGAATTGCAGCAGGGTCACGATCGGTGCCGATCGGGGCCCCCCGCTGCAGGGGGTTTATATGGGGACACTTCGGGGGTCCCGATGGGGACCCCCAGCATAGAGGGGGGTTAATTTTAAGTGCCGCGGCCGGGATTGGCTAATAGTGTGCCGCGGTCCCTTTAAGGAGCCGCGGCGGGGAATTTAAAAGTTTTAAATGCAGCGGGGGGCCTGATCTATGCAGATCGGGGACCCCCCCTGCAATGGGTTTATGTGGGGACACTTCGGGGGTCCCGATGGGGACCCCCAGCATAGAGGGGGGTTAATTTTAAGTGCCGCGGCCGGGATTGGCTAATAGTGTGCCGCGGTCCCTTTAAGGAGCCGCGGCGGGGAATTTAAAAGTTTTAAATGCAGCGGGGGGCCTGATCTATGCAGATCGGGGACCCCCCCTGCAATGGGTTTATGTGGGGACACTTCGGGGGTCCCGATGGGGACCCCCAGCATAGAGGGGGGTTAATTTTAAGTGCCGCGGCCGGGATTGGCTAATAGTGTGCCGCGGTCCCTTTAAGGAGCCGCGGCGGGGAATTTAAAAGTTTTAAATGCAGCGGGGGGCCTGATCTATGCAGATCGGGGACCCCCGCTGCAAGGGGTTAATGTGGGGGTGCTGCAGGGGTCCTGATAGAGACCCCTGCAGCATGGGGATGTGTATAGGGTGCAGGGGGGAGCCTCACGCTGCTGTCTCGGGCTGTTCCGAGGCAGCACGTAGAGGCTTTCGGATCCCTTGCGTGGACTTTTTGTCCACGTAGGGATTCTTACGATATGCGAGACTCGTGCATAGATTTAAGGCTACGTAGCTCTCTCGGAGCCTATTCTCGGCCATTTTCTCGCAGTCATATCGTAAAGCAGGCTGCGAGAGATTCGGTTCTCGCAAACAGCAGGAAAACTGCCATTTGCGAGCACCGAGAGAACTACGAGGGAGAATTTAATAGGGCCCTTAATTCCTATGTAGCTTACCAGTTGTTGATCTACAAGTTGCATGTTACAAACCATTATGTAATATTTACAATACTCATTCATACAACGTTGACCTGTTCTTACATTAAATTGCTAATATTGTTTAAAAAAGATGATTATTATTACTATAGTTTATTTATCACAAGCCGACATATTCCGTAGCTCTGTACATAAATTTCAGACAAAGATAAATACAAATTAACATTTAGCAAAGCAAGGAGGGCCCTGTCTTTGGGCTAGGAATCCACAGCCTTATTAAATTGTGATTCGGTAAATGTAAAAGGGCTCTATTTAAGCACACAGCATATTTTATTTACAGAAGTTTTTAGTTAGTGAAGACCTTGCTTTTGCATAGAAGTTCACTAACTAAAAACTTCTGTAAATAAAATATTCTGTGTGCTTAAATAGAGCCCTTTTAAATTTACCGAATCGCAATTTAATAAGGCTGCCAATGTCCATGGTGAATTCCCAAAGTACTTAGGATAGAAACTCAGACTTACAATCTAAGGTATAGTGAGGGGTAAAAGAGGGAGAGAGGTGATAAGCATGTTAAGGGGAAAGGTGATACGCTTCTTTAAAGAGATGTGTTTTAAGTGAGGTTTTAGATGTTTTGAGGCAAAAGGATAATCTGGTGAAGCGAGGCAAGGAGTTCCAGAGAATAGGGGCAGCACGAGAAAAGCCCTCTATGCGGGAGTGAGAGGAGGTGACAAGAGTTGTAGAAAGAAGAAGGTCATTAGCAGAAAGAAGAGGGCGGGTGGGGGAGTATTTGGAGATGAGTGCAGAGATGTATGGAGGAGCGTTATTGTTGAGGTCTTTGTAAGTTAGGGTCATGATTTAAAATGTTATTCTTGAGGCTAATGGAAGCCAGTGGAGTGATTGACAGAGAGGTGATGCCGACATTGAACGTTGTGTATGGAAGATGAGTCTAGTAGAGGCATTCATAAAGGATTGAAGGGGAGATAGTCTGGTGGTGGGTAGGCCAACAAGAAGTGAGTTGCAGTAGTCTAGTCGAGGGATGATGAGAGAGTGTATAAGGATTTTAGTTGTGTCTTGTGTAAGATAGTGACAAATTCTGGAAATGTTTTTTAGATGGAGGACATCCAAGAGGATATACTAGAGAGGCAGTTGGAGACGTGTGTTAGAAGAGAGGGGGATAGATCTGGTGCGAAGAGGTAGATTTGGGTGTCATCTGCATAGAGATGATAATGAAGTCCAAAAGAGTTTATTAGGGTGCCGAGTGAGGAAGTGTAGATGCAGAAGTGGAGGGGGCCTAGGACTGATCCTTGGGGTACACCAACAGACAGGGGTTGAGGAGAAGAAGAGGTGTCGGACAAGAAGATACTGAATGATCGATTTTGTATGTATGATGAGAACCACGAGAATACAAAGCGAGAAGAGGATATGGAGTAGAAGTGGGTGGTCGACAGTGTCAAAGACAGCAGAGAGATCTAGAAGAAGAATTGAAAAGTGACCTTTTGACTTGGCAGAAAGCAGGTCATTGGTGACTTTAGTGAGAGCTGTTTCAGTGGAGTGTTGGCGCGGAAAGCCGGATTGGGTGGTGTCACGAAGGGAGTTAGAGGAAATAAAGCTGGTAAGGTGGTTATAGATAAGCTGTTCCAGCAGTTTGGAAGCCAGGGGAAGCAGAGAGATAGGGCGGTAGTTAGATGCAACGTCAGAGTCAGATGAGGGTTTTTTGAGGGTGGGTATAACTATGGCATGTTTTAGAGAAGATGGAAACATGCCAGTAGTAAGGGAGAGGTTGAAAATATGTGTGAGAGCTGGGATTAGTGTGGTAGAGAGGGGAGAGATGAGCTGAGATGGAATAAGATCCTGAGGACAGGTAGTGAGACGAGTGGATGATAGCAGTTTGGAGACTTCATCCTCTGTAGCCGGATCAAAGCAGTTCAAAGTGGCTGTTGGATTGGAGAAGGGAGAAGACTGGATGTTGTTGGTTGGTTGAGAGGGTGGAGTGTGAGAGCCACAATGGGAGGAGAGTTCATCATGGATGTTTTGAATTTTATGAATAAAATGGTTGGCAATGGTTTACCAGTTGGACACCTACAAGCTGCATGTTAAAAAAATAAACACATTTAATATAATTGTTGTAGATAATAAAAAGGTTAAAAGTGTCAAATACTCATATTAAGTGCAAAACAGTATTCAAAACATACACATGTATTTGCCATCATTTTTTGATGGGCAAGTCGCTAGTGTGATATAAAACACAACAATATAAATGTTAAAACATAAATATCATTAGTTCGCTTGCCAAAACCCTACATTGTAAAGTAGTCAGATAAAGAAAAGTTTGGACTTTATTCATTATTATTTTACTAGTAAAGTGCCCGTCAAAAATGATGGGATTAAAGTTGTAAGGCTGGCAATGCTGTTTGCCACACGTGAGGCTTTTGCTTTTCTGAGTACCTTCGGCGCTCATCGCAAGCCTCTACCCCTGTGTACATCAACTTTCCTCATTACAAGCCTTTCCTCCCACCTACTGTACGGGCCGCTCATTGCAGGGTTCATTAATCTGCAAGTTTGGTGCTTGGGAGTGCCATGTGTGTCTTTCCACCATCTCCCCCCTGTCCCTTTCCTGTGTCCTGCTCCTCTGTGTGTCTGCTGAATGTTAGTGTGGCGCTCGCTGACTGCCGTTGGTTTTATTTTCAAAGTCCTTTGTGCCTGGCGTTGCTCAGCCTTGTTTTCATCCTGTTTCTAAATTTATAAGTTTTTCGTCCGCCATCTTTTTACTCGCTAAGCCGTTTTTTCGCTTGCAACCTCACTCCCAGGCTCTCCTCCTATACTGTCTGTGTTATTATTTTGTTTTAATTATTTTGTGTTTTTAGAGTTACGCGCTAGATACAATCTTGGCCGTTAACTTAGCAAACTTCGTTCCTCGCGATCAGCGGCAAAGTAATAAGTTTTTCGCCTTCACAGCTCATTGCAGCCTAAGTCCTGCACCGCTCACTGCCAACCGCTCGCCTCGTGTACTTCAAATTTCCTGTTTTGCAATAATCACCTACGGCACTCATCGCAAGCCCCACAATTAGCGCCTACGGAGCCGCCTACTGTACGGGCCGCTCATTGCAGGGTTCATGAACCTGACAGTTTTGTGCTTGGGAATGCCAAGTGTCTCTTTCCAGCATCTCCCCCCGTCCCTTCCCTGTGTGGTTCCCCTCTGTGTTTTTATTTTTAAAGTCCCGTGTGCCACTGGGTTCTCCGTCGTGTATTTTCTAAGTCCTGCGTGCTAGGCATTGGTGAGCCTCGTTTTCATCCTGTTTCAGATTTTTTGCAGTTTTCGTCTGCCATTCTTTTTCTCACTTGGACAATTTTCGTGTAGTGAAAAACGCCAATTATCGGTGCCATTCGCTTTCAACCTCCCTCCCAGGCTTCCGGTGTCTCACCCCCGTGCTGTGTGTGAGTGTGTTGTAATTTTGTGTACATTGTTTTTTTTATTGGTGGGTTTTTAGAGTTACGCGCTCTGCGGCTGCTTCTCCTCTCCGTTTGTTTTATTTTCAGTCCGGCGTGCCTGGCATTGTTCATGTAAGTGTTACTGGGTTCTCCGTCGTGTATTTTCTAAGTCCCGTGTGCTTGGCATTGGTAAGCCTCGTTTTCATCCTGTTTGAGATTTTTTGCTTTCATTGTCCGACAATTTTGCCAAATATCGGTTCTAATGCACTTGCAACCTCACTCCCAGGCTTCTTGTGTCTCCCCCATCCTGTGTGTGAGTGTGTTGTAATTTTGTGTGCATTTGTTTTTGTTTTTTGGTTGTTCTTTAGAGTTACCCACTGCGTGGCTGCTTCGCCTCGCTTTGCAAGGCTCACATTTTTGACTGCGCCAACGGCTGCAATGAGCATCTTTGGCGCTCATTGCAGCCTAAGTGCTGCACGTCTGCTTAAGTGCTGGGTGACCCCCACTGCAAGGGTTAATGTCAAGAAAATGCCGGGGGTCCCCCATGGGGACCCCGATCATGGGCTTAATGTAGGCACACATTGGGGGTCTGATCAGACCCCTGTAGCAAGGGGTAATGCAGGGTTCTAAGCTTATCTCGGATCTCCCGCAAGGAGTTAATGTTGTGTTTTCTGAGCTTATCTCAGATCTCTTTGATAAGTTGTATGTGACTGGCAGTGTGTTGTGCGATCCGAGGTTGTGAAGCCTTGTTTTCATTTTTTTTTCGGCTGCCATTTCTTTTTTTGCTTTGCCGATTTTCGAGTTCCGAAACTGGGGAATTTGGGGTGAAATGTGCATGTAACCATTACTTCCAGACGTCCTGGCTGTCCCCCAGTGCTGTGGGTGAGTGTGTTTTTATTATTATTGAGTGTGTTTTTAGTGTTTTTGTGTTTGCGCGGATTGTTGAGTTAGTGCATTGGTTTGCGTTCTCGGGTATTGTTTTTTCTATGTCCCTCGGCTCGTAATGTTGGCTCGCAGGCAATGAAGGAGAGGAGGAGGGGAAGAGAGACACAGGTGAGGGAGAGGAGGAGGGGAAGAGAGACACAGGTGAGGGAGAGGAGGAGGGGAAGAGAGATACAGGGTAAGGAGACCAGGAGGGGAAGAGAGACACAGGGTAAGGAGAGGAGGAGGGGAAGAGAGACCCAGGGTAAGGAGAGGAGGAGGGGAAGAGAGACACAAGGTAAGGAGAGGAGGAGGGGAAGAGAGACACAGGGTAAGGAGAGGAGGAGGGGAAGAGAGACACAGGGTAAGGAGAGGAGGAGGGGAAGATAGACACAAGGTAAGGAGAGGAGGAGGGGAATAGATACACAGGGGGGAGAGGAGGGGAAGAGAGACACAGGGGAAGGAGAGGAGGGGAAGAGAGACACAGGGTAAGGAGAGGAGGAGGGGAAGAGAGACACAGTGTAGGGAATGGATGAGGGGAAGAGAGACACAAGGTAAGGAGAGGAGGAGGGGAAGAGAGACACATGGTAAGGAGGGGAGGAGGGGTAGAGAGACACAGGGTAAGGAGAGAAGGAGGGGAAGAGAGACACATGGGAGGGAGAGGAATAAGTGCACAGGGGAGGGAGAGGAGTAGGGGAAGAGAGACACAGGTTATGGAGAGGAGGAGGGGAAGAGAGACACATGGGAGGGAGAGGACTAAGTGCACAGGGGAGGGAAAGGAGGAGGAGAAGAGAGACACAGGGTAAGGAGAGGAGGAGGAGGAGAAGAGAGACACAGGCGAAGGAGAGAAGGAGGTGAAGAGAGACACAGGGAAAGGAGAGGAGGAGGGGAAGAGACACAGGGGATGGAGAGGAGGAGGGGAAGAGAGACATAGGGGAAGGAGTGGAGGAAGGGAAGAGAGACACAGGGGAGGGAGAGGAGGAGGGGAAGAGAGACACAGGGTAAGAAGAGGAGGAGGGGAAGAGATACAGGGCAGGGAGAGGAGGAGGGGAATAGAGACACAAGGTAAGGAGAGGAGGAGGGGAAGAGAGATACAGGGGGAGGAGAGGAGGGGAAGAGAGACACAGGGGGAGGAGAGGAGGGGAAGAGAGACACAGGGGAAGGAGAGGAGGGGAAGAGAGACACAGGGTAAGGAGAGGATGAGGGGAAGAGAGACACAAAGTAAGGAGAGGGGGAGGGGAAGAGAGACCCAGGGTAAGGAGGGGAGAAGGGGAAGAGAGACACAGGGTAAGGAGAGAAGGAGGGGAAGAGAGACACAGGGTAAGGAGAGATGGAGGGGAAGAGAGACACACGGGAGGGAAAGGACTAAATGCTAAAAACTAAAAACCAAAGTCAGTTTTGTGGTGTGTTTTGTGACATAGTTGTAGTGCCTTAGGAATAAGTACTGCGAGTTAAAGGTTGTTGCGGGATGGTTTTGTTATAAAGTGAGACGCCTTAGAGCCTCCACAAATGCAGCCCCTCGTGAAACTGCGTCCCTTGCTTTGTGAGGGACGCAGTTCTGGCGAGCTCGCTTTACGAGCCTGCACAGCGTGACAATGTCTCACAGTTTGATAACTATTATATATGATAGATACTCCATAGCATCACACAGTGCAGCATCACACAGTGCAGCATCACACAGTGCAGCATGAAACAGTGCAGCATGAAACAGTGCAGCATCACACAGTGCAGCATCACACAGTGCAGCATCACACAGTGCAGCATGAAAAAGTGCAGCATCAAACAGTGCAGCATCACACAGTGCAGCATCACACAGTGCAGCATCACACAGTGCAGCATCACACAGTGCAGCATGAAACAGTGCAGCATGAAACAGTGCAGCATCACACAGTGCAGCATCACACAGTGCAGCATCACACAGTGCAGCATGAAAAAGTGCAGCATCAAACAGTGCAGCATCACACAGTGCAGCATCACACAGTGCAGCATCACACAGTGCAGTATCACACAGTGCAGCATGAAACAGTGCAGGATCACACAGTGCAGCATGAAACAGTGCAGCATCACACAGTGCAGCATCACACAGTGCAGTATCACACAGTGCAGCATGAAACAGTGCAGCATCACACAGTGCAGCATCACACAGTGCAGTATCACACAGTGCAGCATGAAACAGTGCAGCATCACACAGTGCAGCATCACACAGTGCAGCATCACACAGTGCAGCATGCTAATTACAGGGTATAGGTATTAGCATCTGTATAAAGAGTGTTTATTATCAATTATAGTTTCCCTATCTCTGCTATGTGTATATACCACTCTCCTCGCCCTCTTATATTAAGCCCCTACTTTCCTGTGCTGACTCTGTAACTTGTGCCACTGTTTCCTTCATTAGATTTGCACATGGATCAAAGATGCCATAGTAAATTGGAGCCCAGATCGGAAGGTGCCATATGCCTGCCAGAAGTACTGGTGGCTTGGATATGAAGATCGTCAGAGTTACCAATGCAAAGTAAGATTACTTTCTTCATGGAGGTATATAAGGAAAGGAATGACTTAAACTGTGACATACTACATACAGGGGATTTTTAGGTTTTCAGCTGATATTTCATGTCTTGGAGGGTCATGTTGGGGGTCTGGGAAGTAGCTTTATGATAAAGAGTACCTGTGGAGTCTTTGGGGTGAATATTGATGTCAAATGGGTTCATTGTTTTGGGATTTAGTAACTAAAGATGTCTAGGAAACAATATAAGGACAGAAAAAAAAAGATAATCTCCATTGTTTCTTCCTGCGCTGAGCAATTTAAAGCACAAAACTGAGTATAATCACCCAGGAAATTATTTCAATTTGTATAGATATTTTTCTCCCAAGTAATACATTTAAGTATGCTGTAGTAGAACTGAGCTATTAAACAATCAATTTGTCTGAATAAAGCAAATACATTTGAAGTTAATCAACCTCGTTGTATTATGACCTTTGGGTATGACTCCAAGGTGGTGACTGATATTATGTCAAAACATTGGGGTATATTAAAAAAGTGATAAAGGTCTAGAGGGGATTTTACCATCTAAGGCATCCATCACATATAGAAGGGGAAGACACCTAAAGGAAATGCTAGTGCATAGCCACTTTAAGGAACAAAGACCTAGTAGCACTTGGTTAAAACTACCCGCAGGATGTTTTCGATGTGGGAAATGCAAGTTCTGCAAATACATCAAACCCACAAAAATATATTACCATCCAAAAAGTGGGGAGAAATTTGTATTAAAAGAATTTTACCAATTGTTGCTCAATAAATGTCATTTATGTGGCTACCTGCATTTGTAATAAAATCTATGTAGGTAAAACTAGGCGCCAACTGCGTAGACGAATAGGGGAACATATATATTCCATCAAAACTGCTTTGGACACCAAATTGCCCGTCATGTAGGACATTACCATAGGGGGGTAAGTGAAGTTTTATCATTCACAGTATTGGAAAAAGTTAATTTGGGTCAAAGGCTTGGAGACATAGAGATAAAGCTTCTACAACATGAGGCTCGATGGATATACAAACTTGGAGCCTTATCTCCCAAGGGGTTAAATGAGGGTTTCACCTATACCCCTTTTATATTGTTGTTAAGTCTGGTCCCAGTCTTTTTCTAAACCCAATTATTGAGCACTGGGAACATTGACTGTTATTCAGGATTAGCCCCTAAAATAATATAATTGGTTATTGGTACTATCTTTTTACTAAGCCTAGTAGCCCTTATACTTATTTCCATACTATCATGGTACATCCAATGTAAAGTATTACCCCTTAGGTCATTAATGTAAAGTATTACCCCTTAGGTCATTGGCAATTTGTGTCCATTATCCTGAGGTTATTATATATTTTTCTCTTAGATCATTATCTATACCCAATATTTAATATTATTCTCTATGATCACAGGCCTTTTTTAAGCACACTTTTAGATCACATATAAATATATAAGAGGATATGTAGGTGAACTATTATATCCCCACATACCGTATTATACTTAAGTCATAGTAGTCACTTTATGTGTAAACTTTGGAGCAGTTTATAGATTCACTTTATTAGATTATTAATTTCATCATTTATTAATTAATTTTTCACAAGTGATGATTATATGGAATAGTATTTTCCTCTTAGTTCACTTTTTATTAGACCATTCAGTCACAGTTTCATAAATAGCACATAATTAAATTCATATCACAACATTATTGGGTATGATCAGGAATTCATTGATATTTCGCAAGATTCTATGGGTTTATTTTTTATATAGGCTGGTGAATCTATCTACATATTTGGCTACTTGTTGCTCCTGGGATTTTCCCATAAACCACTGAGCCCGATATACTTTTATCTTTGCTTTAATCAAGGCTTTCCAAAACAAACAATAGCTTAACGTCAGCATAAAAGAAACATCTACATAAACAGACTTGCTAATTTTCAGGAACACCCTGACTAGCCCTGAGACCACTTCTCGGTATGCAGGGAAAAAAGTACCCTTTCACACAGAGGGCGGATACTTTTAAGTCCAGTCTCTCTCAGCTTCACAGCTGCAATGGATCCTCTGCAGGTCCTCTCCTCTTGCAGCACACAGTCTCTCTTGTAACTTTGTCGCAGTCACGCAGACTGATCCTCTAATGGCAGCTTCCAATGCTGCTCTGGCAACCACACTTTAAGTCCAGCCAAGTCCTGGTCAGGAGCTCTGCCTCTTTCTCCTCTCAGGTCACGCTGAAGCACTCAGTGCCTCTTCTTGAGCTGCTGGCTGTATTCTCCAGGCAATCCAACTTACTTGCCAGTGTCTCTCAATCAGTATTATAAGCAGTCTTCTGACTGTCTTACTTTAGAGCTTATATCAGCTCAGCTCTCAGGATCCAGTCTTCCTGACTGTCTTACCTCACAGCTTCTCCCATAGACTGCGGCTCCACACAGACTCCTCACAGCACTTAGGCCAGAGCCTAATCAGCTACCCCCTGCTGAGTGCTCAGTAGTCCTTTTAAGGCAGAATGTAGCTGGGCTTAATTAGTCTGTTTTAGGAGGCTTAACTCTTTCACCTCCCAGGGGAGAAGTCTTGACAAGCTCTCTTCTGACCCCTGGAGGCAATGTATCTGGGGTAGAGGAGGCGGGGCTTGGGACTAGCCCAATTCATAGCAGCCCGGCCAGATAATAAGCCAGATATATAAGCTCCCATTGTTAATCATATTCGTCTACACTGCTTCTGATTGGCTTAGAGGCCTGTGCTGCACTGCGTTATTCTGCAATTGGATCGTTACTGCCAAGCGTGGCTCGTCCATCCCCTTAACTTGGAATTTAATGTGGCTGTTTATCTTCTGCTATATTATATAAAGAGCCTTTTCTGACATATCCTTTTGTATCTTTCCAACAGGTCAAGTTCTTGAAGGACAGTGGATTTGCTGGCGCGGTTTTCTGGAGTCTTGACAATGATGATTTCACTGGAGCTTTTTGTGGTCATGGAAAATATCCACTGACCACTCACTTGAAAGCACTGCTGGAAGGTACCAGGATTAATATACAATGTGTATAACAACACAATGACATCAGTCTGTTATTTACTTACATTGTGATCATAACAATATATAGGTCTGTACTGGGGAAGTTGATATCTGTGGCCCTTATACCAAAGTCATAGACTGGTGAGAATATCATAGAGGCAAATAATATGATAAATTACTAGATTCATAGTTCAAATACAAGAAATTAATATCTTAGAGATCAAAAAAAATGAAAACGAGGCTACAAGACTCTGGACCACACAAAACACAGCACTTTCACAAAGGAATATGTGAGGTACAAAATACACTATTACAAAGGACACCAAATGCTCACGAACCGCGTGGCATATAGACAAACAATGACATTTTACAACCCTATCTTGCCACTAACAACATTACTCATCTAGAGTAGCGCTTTACACAAATAAACCAACGGTTTGCCCTTGCGCACGCAGCCTATTTCTAATGCACAGTTGAGACATGTCACTATCTCCTCAGGCCAGCAGCAGGACAACTGGACATTATCAGCCTTTTTAAATTGGGATTCGGTAAATTTAAAAGGGCTCTATTTTTATATTTTAGCCCGTAGCATATTTTTTTACAGAAGTTTTTAGTTAGTGAACTTCTATCCAAAAGCAAGGTCTCCACTAACTAAAAACTTCTGTAAAAAAATATGCTGTGTGCTTAAATAGAGCCCTTTTAAATTTACTGAATCGCAATTTATTAAGGCTGTATATGCTGCAGGACAATAAGAGATTGTTACCTCTTCAATAATTGTTACATATATTAATTAGAAAAAAGAAAACTATATTATTTTTCTTATTCAATTAATTAATTAATCCATTAATTAGTATTTAAAAAGATATAGAGAGGAGCCAAAGGACACACGTGGAGAGGCTCGCAATGAGCTCCGAAGGTTCTTAGAGTATAAAAAGCGTAACATTCCCATGGTTTTACATTTTATTGACCGTCATTTTTTGACGGGCAAGTCGCTAGAATATATATATATATATGTATATATATATATACTGTATATATATATATATATATATATATATAATCATTGTTTTATTACTAAGCTTGTTACTATTTTATGACTACAGAATATGCTGGCGCGTTACATATAAATTATAATATTATCACATATACTGTTGTGAGCAAGACAAGTTGCTGCTAACGCTTACGAGCTTGCAGGGCACTCCTAGGCGCTTGTCCCTACGACCCCATATGACTTAGGCAGTGAGCACTGAAGGCGCTCATTGCGCTGGTGGAGATGAGCACCATAGGGGCTCATGCCTATGACCCTGCACAACTTAGGCAGTAAGCGCCGAAGGTGGTCATTACGCTGGTGGAGATGAGCGCCATTGGAAAAGCGAGGGCCGCAGTTGCTGAGAAGGAGCGCAAAGGTTTCTCCTTGCGCTGTTGGAGATGAGCGCTATATGTGCTCATCCCTATGACCCAGTAAAACTTAGGCAGTGACCGCTGAAGGCGGTCATTGGTTGATGGAGATGAGCGGCATAGGCGAAGTGAGGACTGCAGTTGCTGGCAAGGAACACAAAAGGTGCATATTGTGCTGGTGAAGATGAGCGCCATAGGCACTCATCCCTACGACCCAGTACGACTTAGGCATTTCCATTTTTTGTCATTTCCAACAGACTCTGCCTGACCAGTGTCACTGACTAATTTGCAGCACTGTAACACGGACTGTAAAATCTGCAGAAATTTACAGACAACAAATTAAAACCAACAGGTAATGTACAAAAATATTTGCTTAAAATAAATACTATGGTCTTAGTAAAAAAAAAAAAATATATATATATATATATATATATATATATTGAAAAGTTATTTCAACATTTGCATCTCTGTCTCTCATTTTCAACAGACACTGCCTGAAGAGTGTTGCAGGAAGATTGGCAGCAGGGGACCCTCTGTCATATATAGACAACAAATTCAAAACAACAGGTACAGTATAACAAGTAAAAAGAAAAAAGATCTATTCTGTTTGGTTTGTGCCAATGTCAAAATGCACTGTAACATAACTAACCCTCTAAGCCTAACCCCATAACCTACAACCCTAATGCCAACAGTGCCGCACACAAAACAGGATACTTCAACAAATGTTGTTAACAGATATAAAATGGAAGAATATAACCTGTTTTCTGTGCCCCAACCTATAAGCCTAACTCCATAACCAAAACATATAATGCCAACAGTGGCGCACACAAACCAGAATTATACAACAAATGTTCTTAAAACATAATAAATGCAAGGATCTATCCTGTTTTATGTGCACCACTCTCTAAGTCTAACCCCATTACCTAAACCTCTCTGAATACACACAACATGGACGTATATATCCTGTTTTTTATGGTCTTAGTACAAAAACAAATTGATTTAAATTTAAAAAAAGACGTCAAACTAGACAACTTCAAAAAACATGGGCAGATCAACAAACCGCTGAGCAGAAGGAAATTCAACGACAAAAAAGAATGGGAGAGACTCGCAAGCAAAAGACTAGCGGCTGACAAACTAATATCCAAGCCCAGGAAGGCTACTAAAAGACAAAAGCATTTAGAAAATGTTGCTGAACAATCAGATAAGAATTCTAATGAGGATTTAGACAGGCACATGGATATATATTCTCACAATTGTCTTTACTTAAATCATTAACAGTAGAGGTTCATAATTGTGATAATATGAATATTGTCTGTCAGTTTTGTGGGGCTTATCATTTCCAACAGGAAAGACCCAGAGATGGCCAGTTTGTTAGTTGCTGTCAAAGAGGTAAGGTAAGACTTCCACAAAGACAACAATTCCCAACATATTTAGAAAGCATTATGACTGAGCCTACTTTCCCTAACAACCAAAATTCCAAATTAAACTATAAGATCCTACAATAGTGCCATATCCTTTACATCTATGGGTGCAACATTAGTTGCTAATGTGCCAGGACATGGCCCTTACTGTTTTAAAATATGAGGACAAATTTACCATCGTACTTCTCATTTACATCCAGAAGAAGCGGAGCAAAGAAAATTTGCTCAACTATATGTCCTAGATACTATGGAAGCTGTTGAACAACATATGCAGCTTCCAGAAAATAAAAAATGCTTATAGAGCTTGATAAAAGGATGGCCCAAAACCCATACACTCAAGCATATACAAAAGTGTCAGAAATAGAACAAGAACAAATAATTCATGCAGAACTTCATCAATTACCAATCCCAAAAGTCAATAGAGATCGCCATACTGATAAACGCTGTTACAACTTACCAACATCAAATGAGGTTGCAATGGTCTTTTAAAAGGATGAGAGAGAACCACCATTTCAAAGGGATATTATAATATATCCCAGAAATGAAGAGCAAACTTACATCAACGTAAGTGTCTTAAGAACAAATTTAGATCCAGTGACATATCCATTTTTTTTACCCAATGGGGAAGCCGGATGGCAACCCAAATTAATCAAAAACTTGACAGTTACCCACATTCAAAAGTACTTGTCAGAAATAATATTTACATGCTTGAATTTAAAGTGGCTCAAACTGCCATTCCAGATGGATTTAATCCCATTTTATGTGGTGGAAAACTGACACAACAATGGATCATTGATTCATATTTGCAAGTTGAGGCAAATAATTTAAATTTCATAAAATATCAACAAGATAAACTACATGTAAAACTACAGTATTGTGAACTGATGGATTATGTTACTGAGGTAGCTACAAGAGCTTGCAGCTGGCAAAGCAATACTTTTACCTTCTTCTTTACAAGGAACACCTCACAATATGCGAGAAAGATACAATGATGCTATGGCTATTGTAACTAAATATGGAAAAACAGATTTATTTATTAGATTTACATGTAATCAACAATGGCCAGAGATTGTACAGAATCTGCTAATTGGACAAACTGCTTTCGATAGATCAGATTTGGTGGCAAGAGTCTTCAAAATAATAATTAACTGAATTAATACGTGACATAACCATAACTCAGTTATTTGGCAAATGTCTGGATTATGTTTATACCATAGAATTTCAGAAAAGAGGCCTTCCACGTGCACATATTCTTATTATCCTTCAAGAGAAAGATAAATTGGATACTGGTGATAAAGTGGATTCAGTGTTAATTGCTGAACTACCAGATCCAAAAAAACATGCTAGTCTATATGAGATTGTAACTCATCGCATAGGACTATGTCGAGATATTAATCCACAATCAGCATGTATGGAAAATAAAAAATGCACTAAAGAATTTCAAAAAGATTATAGAGACAAAACTTATGCTAACTGTGATGGCTATCCATTATATAGAAGAAGAGAAGGCCACAATGTCATTATTCGTGGAAAAATAGTTGGTAAAAGATATGTGGTGCCATATAATCCACATTTGCTCATGAAGTATAATGCACACATTAATGTGGAAGCTTGCACTTCTATAAAATCCATTAAATATGTCTACAAATATATTTACAAAGGATATGATGTAGTGGTTAAAAAAAATCCAGAACAAACTGAGTTATTACATGATGAACTTGCATCTCATGTATAGTTGCAAGCAAAGGTATGTGAACCCTTTGGAATGATATGGATTTCTGCACAAATTGGTCAAAAAATGTGATCTGATCTTCATCTAAGTCACAAAAATAGACAATCACAGTCTGCTTAAACAAATAACACACAAAGTATTAAATGTTGCCATGTTTTTATTCAACACACCATGTAAACATTCACAGTGCAGGTGGAAAAAGTATGTGAACCCTTGCATTTAATAACTGGTTGAACCTCCTTTGGCAGCAATAACTACAACCAAACATTTCTTGTAGTTGCAGATCAGATGTGCACAACGGTCAGGAGTAATTCTTGACCATTTCTCTTTACAGAACTGTTTCAGTTCAGCAATATTCTTGGGATGTCTGGTGTGAATCGCTTTCTTGAGGTCATGCCACAACATCTCAATCGGGTTGAGGTCAGGACTCTGACTGGGCCACTTCAAAAGGTGTATTTTCTTCTGTTTAACCCACTCTGTTGTTGATTTACTTCTATGCTTTGGGTCGTTGTCCTGTTGTAACACCCATCTTCTGTTGAGCTTCAGCTGGTGGACAGATGGCCTTAAGTTCTCCTGCAAAATGTGTTCATAAACTTGGAATTCATTTTTCCTTCTATGATAGCAATCCGTCCAGGCCCTGACGCAGCAAAGCAGCCCCAAACCATGATGCCCCCACCACCGTACTTCACAGTTGGGATGAGGTTTTGATGTTGGTGTGCTGTGCCTCTTTTAGTGTTGTGTGTTTCTTCAAAACAACTCAACTTTAGTTTCATCTATCCACAGAATATTTTGCCAGTACTGCTGTGGAACATCCAGGTGCTCTTGTGCAAACTGTAAACGTGCAGCAATGTTTTGCTTGGATAGCAGTGGCTTCCTCTGTGGTATCCTCCCATGAAATCCATTCTTGTTTAGTGTTCTACATAACGTAGATTCGCTAACAGGGATGTTAGCATATGCCAGAGACTTTTGTAAGTCTTTAGCTGACACTCTAGGATTCTTCTTCACCTCATTGAGCAGTCTGCGCTGTGCTCTTGCAGTCATCTTTACAGGACGACCACTCCTAGGGAGAGTAGCAGCAGTGCTGAACTTTCTCCATTTATAGACAATTTGTCTTACCATACTTTTATAACCCTTTCCAGCTTTATGCAAGTCAACAATTCTTAATCGTAGGTCTTCTGAGAGCTCTTTTGTGTGAGGCATCATTTACATCAGGCAATGCTTCTTGTGAAAAGCAAACCCAGAACTGGTGTGTGTTTTTTATAAGACAGGGCAGCTGTAACCAACACCTCCAATCTCATCTCATTGATTGAACTCCAGTTGGCTGACACCTCACTCCAATTAGCTTTTGGAGATGTCATTCGTCTTGGGGTTCACATACTTTTTCCACCTGCACTGTGAATGTTTACATGGTGTGTTCAATAACAACATGGTAACATTTAATTCTTTGTGTGTTATTAGTTTAAGCAGAGTGTGATTGTCTATTGTTGTGACTTAGATGAAGATCAGATCACATTTTATGACCAATTTGTGCAGAAATCCATATCATTCCAAAGGGTTCACATACTTTTGCTTGCAACTGTAGATGCTCGCTATGTAAGTGCGCCAGAAGCAATGTGGCGTCTTCTCAAATTTGAAATGCATGATCGCTCACATGCAGTATATCAATTAGCTGACAGCCAGCCCAGCAGACCCCGTGGGGAGAGGCAAAAAACCTGTGTAACAGACCAGCAGGTGCACCCAAGGGTGGCTGGTGTGGTTGGGGGAGCCACAAGGCATCAGAGGGGCTGTGTGAGAGGAAAGGAGAGGTGCAGGAGGGCCTGGGATTTCTGGAAGACAGGCTTCAGGACTGAGACAGAGGCCTGCAAACAGTGAGTATCCTGAAGATTGTACTAGCTCCACAGGGGCTCTTGTGGTGGACACTGCACATCTAAGGAGGCCCAGGGCTGCCTAAACATAAGCTGCTCAAGCCTGTAACAGGCAGCACACCTGTGTGGAGGCTATTACACAGCTTCTCCCCCTAAAATCTGGAAATAAGGTGGCCCTGTTGGAGCTAAAGTTTGAAGGAACTAGACGTTGTTGAGCCCTAAAGGGGAAAGAGTCACTCTGCATAAGATATATTGACTGAGCTACTAAGGTCTAACAAAAAAGATCTCCCTGAGCTTGAACCCACAGCTGATGGTACTTGAAAGGTAACATTAAAAATTTCTTATTGTGACATTACATCTGCAACAGGGAGGGCAATATAGCCTTCTCATCTGGCAACAGGCACCCCTGCTTGCACCCTACTGCTTTGCCCCTTCTGGTTTAGGAAGGGGGAGAAGAGACATTTAGACCCAGCATAAGGGTACCAGGGAAAGTGTACCTTACCTACCCTAATTCCCTTAAGTGGACTGTGCAGGAGACAACTTGTGATTTTGGGATCCCCCTGTATATCAGGAACTCCAGTCTCTTTATTGTAACTGAGACAGAGTCTACACGCACTGCTGAATACTATCTTTACATTTATTCAAAAGAATATGCAGGATTCCTGACTACATAGGTGCTTGTGAGATTGTTGTGTAAGTGCATTCTGTCTATATAGAAGATACATGCACTGTGTTGAACTGTTTGCATATCTACATCTGCACTGCCACTTGGTGGCGATTTGGAGTATTGCAGCAAGACTTTGTCTATATGTGAATAACAAGCAGCTGAATGCAGCATTCTCTTTGAGTATAGAGGAACATATAGAATTATATTTGCTTCCCTGGCTTCTATAGCCTTCTTAATACATGCAAATATTTTACTTGCCTTTGCAGCTGCTGCTTGGCATTGAGCACTGCTACCTAGGTGGTTGTATAGAGGAACACTGGACTGTGAAGTGCCCTTTAACCCAAGGGAACAAGGGCAGATAGAGATGGAAATGAAAGAAATGCTTTGGCACAAAGTGAGCATCGACAAACTACACTAACTGAGTGGTTTCAATAAATTGTACTGATTTGGAGGCAAGGGAATTGTTATATATTGACATTCCCTACCATTACGTTTTAGTGAATGGATTATGGCAAAAAAGAAAAACCTGTGGAAAAAAAATTATAACTAGAATTTACACTGTAAGTCCAAGAGACCTTGAATGTTTCTGCTTACGTTTACTCCTTTTAAATGTTCCTGGTGCACAAAGTTTTGAACAGTTGAGAACTGTTAATGACACAATTTATGACACATTTCATTTAGCTGCACAACACAGAAACTTCCTAGCTGATGATACAGAATGGGAAAGATGTCTAGAAGAAGCAGCACTGAGTCAAATGCCACAGCAGATGAAAGAACAATTTGCATTTATTTGCATCTTCTCAAATTCTCCAAATGCATTAGCCTTGTGGGACAAATTTAAAACAGATATGTCTGGAAACCTTTTACAACGATACAATGAGCCTATTGCAGAATTAAAGGCATTAATTAAAATTCAAGAGGTCTTTCTCTCTCATGGATTAAATTGTGCAAATTTTAATCTGCCAGGCCCAGGACTCATAAATGAAAAAACTTTGAAGACTATGATATTCAGCTTCAAAACCAAATAACACAAGAGAAACTTGCAACTTTAAATACTTTACAATTGCAAGCATTTAACACTCAGGAAAAACGTATCTGTATAATTTATTGATGAGTTTTATTCACCCACAAGATGAAATAGCACTGCCATTTGCAACAACTGTAATTGCCGCACTTTTGCTTGAAGGTAGAAGAACTGTTCATAGTGGATTTAAACTGGCAGTTCCTATTCTGGAAACATCAGTGTCGGATATAAGAATTACATCTTTACAAGCAAAAAAAATAATAAGAAAAGTAAATTAATTATAATCGATGAAGCTACAATGATGTCATGCCATGCTCTACAATGTATTGACCGTTTGTTGCGTGAAGTCATGGATAATGATTTGCCTTTTGGTGGAAAGGTGATGTTGTTCGGTGGAGATATTAGACAAACATTACCTTTTGTTGTCCATGGAAATCGAACAGACATTGTAGAAACATGTATCAAGTCAAGTACACTATGGAAACTCTTTACTCACCTCAAATTAGAACAAAATATGAGATCACAAGGACAAAATGAATTCAATGTGTGGCTCATCTTAATTAGAGAAGGAAAAAAAAAACAAATTCATAATTTACCCAATGATACAGTGGAAATTCCATTGCAAATGATTTTCAAACAGGACATTATATCGGCTATATTCCAAAATACAAATAAGTAATCAAGATTATGCAGAGCTTGCAAACAAAGTAATATTAACTGTAACGGATCTCCTGGCACCCCGACCGGGTACCTCCGTTGATAGACGCGTCCTAGTTTGCGTCGAGGACTACAAGCACCGCACGGACACCTCAACCACCACAGACTCCACACCCGCCGTAGTTTAGCTGGAGCCGCGCCGTCTTCCTTCCACCCTGTATGAATCTCCAGCATCCAGGACCGTGTGGGGAAGACCTCTCCTCCAAGGAGAGTACATCAGGAACAAGCGTTCAGTAGTTACAGCTCAAGGGAGTATGCAAAAGCATAGCAATCGCCAGTATGGTATAGCGATCCCCTCTAAGAACGAGACGAGGCTACGTTTTGAAGGGTCAAGTAGAACATAAAACAACATATCTACAGTACAGCAATGTGATCATATTTTAACCAAGAATTAAATAATCATAAAACAGGGTAAAACAGTGATGAGTTCCGTTACAGCTGGGGTCTGAGCGCATAAAACTACCGAATAGCGCTCAGATCCTTTTCACACAGTTCAATTGCCATGGAGCTAAAGTCTTTCCCATAGTCTTTCATTATATGAATGGGCTCCATGGCATAGCTTTCTGTGGTATCATGGTTCACACAGGGCAAGTACCGAATGACCCCCCTGTATGTAAAGGGCCAGAATGAGTGACATACACTCTGGTATGGCCGAATACTGTGTTTACAGGGCAATATGTCCCAGGGCCATAGTCGCAGGGCAGGAGGCTGGCAAACAGTCCTCTCCATGACAAAGTGGCGAAGGGCACTTCGTCACACATCTCCCCTTTGGGGGGAAGTCTAACCAGGCACCTGATCTTCTGCCGGTCAGTGCCTCCGTTAGACGATCCACCAACCCACAATAAACCAGTGCTAGAGCAGCCCCCCCACAACAACAAAGTGCAAGAGCAGCCCACCCACAACAAACAGTTACGGCACCTGGATATTTCGCTGTGGTGATGGGGCAACACGCTGAGGGGACTTGAGGGGCAGAGGCCAGCGGCACTCTGCCCTGATGCCAGCTCTTCTGCTGGTATAACCTGCAGGACATCCTGCTCTGTACAAGGGACAAAGGGAGGGCAGAGGCCGACTGCACTCTGCCCCGCTGTCAGCTCTTCTGCTGGGGTACTTGGGACATATTCCGGCTCAGTAGCCAGGGAAACGTGGCAGTCAGTGGGGGTTAACATTTCCTCTGTTAACCCTGGGGCCACATTAGAAGTTAGCTGGGGAGGGGAATTTGTACTTACCCCCTCCTCCGGTTGTCCCAGTGAGGGTAGTTGGGGATCTGTACAGGCTGTGGGCGCAGAGACCACGGTCCCATCTGCGCCGTCTGGGAGATTGGTGTCTCCCCTTGTCAGGGTAAACTGTCGCTGGGGAGGAAGGACGACACCTTCTGCCCCCTGTGGTTCACACTGCCGCTGGGGGGGAAGGACAACACCTTCTGCCCCCTGGGGTTCACACTGCCGCTGGGGGGAAAGGACAACACCTTCTGCCCCCTGGGGTTCACACTGCCGCTGCGGGGGAAGGACGACACCTTCTGCCCCCTGGGGTTCACACTGCCGCTGGGGGGGAAGGACGACACCTTCTGCCCCCTGTGGTTCACACTGCCGCTGGGGGGGAAGGACAACACCTTCTGCCCCCTGGGGTTCACACTGCCGCTGGGGGGAAAGGACAACATCTTCTGCCCCCTGGAGTTCACACTGCCGCTGGGGGGGAAGGACTACACCTTCTGCCCCCTGGGGTTCACACTGCCGCTGGGGCGGAAGGACGACACCTTCTGCCCCCTGGGGTTCACACTGCCGCTGGGGGGGAAGGACGACACCTTCTGCCCCCTGGGGTTCACACTGCCGCTGGGGGGGAAGGACAACACCTTCTGCCCCCTGGGGTTCACACTGCCGCTGGGGGGGAAGGACGACACCTTCGGCTCCCTGGGGAACACACTGCCGCTGGGGAGGAAGGACAACACCTTCTGCCCCCTGTAGGGCCGGTAGAGAGACCTCGGTCCCATCTCTACCTGCCATCTGGAGGTCATCCCAGGACCAGTCAATGAAGTCTGGTTCCGCTTGTCGAGTAGGTTGGGGCTGCACGAAGCTGAGCAGGTGTTGGTAGTCCTGCTCCAGCTCCCACTCTCTTGTTACCAGGTGGGTCATGTCTTTGCTCACCTCGCCTTCGTCATCCCAGACATACATGCCCATCCGGTAGTCCTAGATGTCCCAAAACCTAGACTCCTCCGTGCTGCCAAGATCAATGTCGTCCTCCAAGGCATCCCATAATAAACCCGGGCCATCATAATCATCTCCCTCCGGTAAGTCGTGTTCAGCCGTCCAGGGGGTAAGTCGAACGGTATGCCACCAGAGGGCCTGGTATGCGTTGTCTAGCCAGATCTCTCGCCGTACCAGGGTCTCTAGTCTTGTCACCCACTCATCCAGGGGCTGCTCTCCCAATAGATACATCCGCATCGCCACACGCTTCTGTAGCCGCTGCTCATCACTGGGGAGACTCTCACCTCGCCGCCATTGGGCATCTTCCAGGGCATCATACCAGAGTTCCTTTCTGTCTGCATCCCTGTAGTCCGTGGCCTCCTCCTCATCCTCATCATGGAACGCTGTCCGAAAACTAGCCGGTTCCATCCTGCTGTAGCCAGGGGCGCTGTACGGATACTAGCGTTGCCCTCAATTTGTAACTCCAAACGTTACCGGTGTCTCTGTGCTGCTTTTCCTCTTACTAGGACGCCATCCCACCACTGCCACCAATGTAATGGATCTCCTGGCACCCCGACCGGGTACCTCCGTTGATAGACGCGTCCTAGTTTGCGTCGAGGACTACAAGCACCGCACGGACACCTCAACCACCACAGACTCCACACCCGCCGTAGTTTAGCTGGAGCCACGCCGTCTTCCTTCCACCCTGTATGAATCTCCAGCATCCAGGACCGTGTGGGGAAGACCTCTCCTCCAAGGAGAGTACATCAGGAACAAGCGTTCAGTAGTTACAGCTCAAGGGAGTATACAAAAGCATAGCAATCCCCAGTATGGTATAGCGATCCCCTCTAAGAACGAGACGAGGCTACGTTTTGAAGGGTCAAGTAGAACATAAAACAACATATCTACAGTACAGCAATGTGATCATATTTTAACCAAGAATTAAATAATCATAAAACAGGGTAAAACAGTGATGAGTTCCGTTACAGCTGGGGTCTGAGCGCATAAAACTACCGAATAGCGCTCAGATCCTTTTCACACAGTTCAATTGCCATGGAGCTAAAGTCTTTCCCATAGTCTTTCATTATATGAATGGGCTCCATGGCATAGCTTTCTGTGGTATCATGGTTCACACAGGGCAAGTACCGAATGACCCCCCTGTATGTAAAGGGCCAGAATGAGTGACATACACTCTGGTATGGCCGAATACTGTGTTTACAGGGCAATATGTCCCAGGGCCATAGTCGCAGGGCAGGAGGCTGGCAAACAGTCCTCTCCAAGACAAAGTGGCGAAGGGCACTTCGTCACATTAACGTTCAAAAATAAAGATGTATTGCTTCTGAATAATGAAATATTAAAATTAATAGATGCACCACAAAAAAATATCACAGTACAGATTGTGTACTTCGTGATGACAAAGAAACTCAGACACACTTTTCAACTGAATTTATTAATTAATTAACTCCATCTGGAATGTTAACACATTTTTTGAAGCTAAAAATTGGGCAATTGTGATGTTACCGCGAAATATAAACCCCAAAAAACGACTATGTAATGGGACCAGATTAATTGTTCAATAACTAAAAGATCATTTCATAAATGCAGAAATTCTCAATGGTACCCATAAAGGTGAAAGAGTTTTCATACCTAGAATAGATTTGGCACCAAGTTAAATTAGCTTTCCTTTTGTACTTCAAAGAAGACAATTTCCCATTATCATGGCATTTGCCATGACCATGAATAAATCACAAGGAAGCACTTTTAAATCCGTTGGAGTCTTTTTAGAAGAACCAGTTTTTGCCCACGGCCAACTGTATGTTGAATTTTCAAGATGCAAGAATCCAGAGGAAATTAAAGTTTATATTGAAAACAACCAAAGTCAGGGTGATTTATTAGATGATGGGCGCATGTTTACAAAAAACATTGTCTAATATGAAGTACTGTAAATTAAATTACAACATTTTTTTTATAACTAAGAGACAAATAACCCAATTCAGTAACCAACAGTGCTCTTACATCTACCTCAAATACAACAAAAATATAGAGAACATTTGTTTTATTTGGAGGACAAAATTTTATGTCACTTGGGCTCTTTTTAGAGGAGAACTATTTCACTAAAGAAACTCTATAAAATGTCAAAAATCGTAGAGAACAGTGGTTATACCATGCGGACGAACTTTGATGTCTAACGGTCTCTTTTTAGAGGACCACTATTTCACTTAGGAAACTCTATGTGCCATTTTCAACAACTACATGGATAAAAAAAAAAGAAAAAAACACAACAATAAACAGTGGTTAGATCCCATGGACACAATTACAAGTCTGCTTCGCTCTTTTAAAGGGAACCAGTTTGACAAAAAAACAAAAAAACAATGTAATGTCTTGGAAGTTACTTTTGCCAGGATTGGCCCCACAAAACAGTTAGCTTGCATCTTCTTACATTTAAAATTGTAATACATTAAGTTCATGTTTGTAAAGTTAAAATTCTGTTTTCAAAGGACTCAGAAGTTGTTTCATTCTATGTAATTAAGGTTTAATGTTAGTAGGAGAATTTGTTGGAAATTTGAAATGTTTCATTTCATAGAGAGTATTGATCCAGGGAGTAGTTGGATTGCCAGTTAATGAGGTAAGGAAGGAATTTAGTTTTTGCCCACTTTGAAACAATTGACCAACTTTCACTGGGGTTTTTTGGTTTGCCTTCCTCTGGATTCAATATTCAAGATCACTATATTTTTAACTAATTTTATTTTAAATGTTATCTTACGTTACTGTTTGAATTGTTAACATTGTATTTTACAAGGTTTGAAAAGTTGTTTTATTGAATGTTATTAGGGATTTATGTCAGTAGCAGCATAATCATTTGTTACAACTTTAAATGTATAATTAAATTGACAGGATTCATCCAGGAAGGAATTCATTTTTCCCCCTTTGATACAATTGGCTAAGTTTCAATGGGGGATTTTACTGTTTGCCTTCCTCTGGATTCGATACCTATGGGCTTTACCAGTAGTACAACTACAAGTTGCATGTTAAGAAGCTTCTGTAATGGTTTAAAATACTCATTCATACAAAGTTGACCTATTGATGTTAGTATTGTTAAAAATAATCTGTTCACCAATATAAGTTGCATGTTAGAAACCTTTATGTAATGGTTCACAATACGTATTCATACATATTTCATGCATTGTTATATTATTACCACATACATGACAAATAACTTTATTATACATTTTTGAACTTCTTTGTAGATAACAAAAAGGTTAAGAGTCTCAGAGAATCACATTGTGTCACAAACAGCATTCCCAGCTTTAAAATGTTATTGACCGTCATGTTTTGATGGGCAAGTCACTATTATAATAATAATAATCATAATAATCATCATCATAATAATTATAATAATGTCACAAGCACAGTATCATATTTACCAAATGTATAGACAAACAGGTATATTATTATGATGATTCTTATTATTATTATTTAATTATAAAGCACCAACATATTCCATTATTAGGTATAGGATTCTTAATTTATCAGATTTAGTTATCTCAAATATGGTCCATTTTACTTCTTATTATAAAAAGCATGAAAAAATATACTCTCAATACTTTTCACATTGTAATGTAATAATCAAAGTTCCAGATAATCCTGGCTATGTGTAGGAAATATCTCCTCTAAAATCAATTATTTTATGTCACTCACATGGGCCCTCATTCAATTGCAATTTGGCCAATTGAATAAGGCTCTAAATAAGCACATAACATATATTTTTTAAACAAAATTTTTAGTTAGTAAGCATCTATCCAAAAGCAAGGTTTTCACTAACTAAAAACGTCTTTAAAAAAAAATGCTATGTGCTTATTTAGAGCCCTATTCAATTGGCCAAATCGCAATTGAATGAGGCCCATGATGTTTAAACTCAGAAAAGTGTTTTTCTACTGGTGTAATATGTTTTTCATTATCAAAATATCTAATGGATGATTTGTGTTCTGTACGCCTACATTTTACAGCTTGTGAAGTTTGTTCTACATATCCCCACAAACAGGGAATTTTAATTAAATTCATTATATTGGAAGTATCACATGTTAAACTTGTCACATGTAACATATGTGTAATATAATCTGTGTCTGTAATTAGGCTATGATGTCGGCATTTTCTCAATCTAGATAGACAAGTCTGTTTTTTTTATTTTATTTATTTAAATAATTTTTATTGAAGTACAAAGAAAGAACACAAAATGGAATTATTCATTGCACATTTGTTACAGTATATGGTATAGTAAACGTCTCCATGTACTGTATCTAAAACATTTTCTTATTTTTTCTTCCTTCTTTTCCTTCTTTTCCTTTTTTCCTTTTCTTCTTTATTTAGATTAACCATAAAGGTGCAATATTACATAAAACCAAAACATTGATAATATGTGAAAAAAAGGGGGGTGGGGGAGGAGGTCTGTGATATTTTGTGTACGCTTTCCATATTGCAGATCTGGTGTTGAGTTTTATCTTTCTCTTTTTTTAGTTCCATCCTGATTTTAGAGTCCATATGTGCACATATTTTATATTTTTCATCTAGTTCCGCTGAAATCGTACTCATTATGTATATATATTACATATATATCTCTGAACTTCTTCACATTTGGGAATGCTTGTTTTCTTATTTTTTGCTAGGACACTTCTGGAAGCTCCGAAAATCTGATTTGTTAGGAATTGTGATTCCTTCGGGAGTTTTGGAATAGGAAGTCCTAGTAATGCTTCTTCTGTTTTTTTAGGTATATGAAATCCCCACAGTGTTTCTAAGATAGAGTGTGTTTCTTTCCATATATGAGGGATTCTAGGGCATTCCCATAATGCATGAATCAGCGTACCTGTTTCATTGCAGGCTCCAAAACTTTTACCATCCAGGGATGGATTTGAGATTTGTATTCTCGCTGGAGTGAGATACCGTCTTCAAAGGGTTTTATAGGCAATCTCTCTTAGAACTATATAGAGAGAAGAGTTTGCTGCATTTTTAAAATGTTACCCCATTGCGCTTTGTGAAGGGTTACATTCAGTTCTTTTTCCCAGGGTATTTTGTAGGGTTATGTCACTATTGCAAACTATATAACTAGTCGTTTGCCCCTCTCTGACCCTTTCCCCCCTCATACCCTATCCCCCTTTCACCCCTGTCCCTCTTCTCCTCCCCCCTGTCCCTTTCCCCCTCTCTGTCCCTTTCCTTCTCCTCTCTTTTTTGCACCCCCTTTGCGCATGCATGGCTGGCGCCGCACTGTGAGCACTGCGCATGTATGGAATCCGTACAATAGTTTTTGTAAATGCACATGCGATCCCACTGGAGCGTTACACATTTACAGAAACGATATTAGTGATGTAGACATTTTTCTTTCCATCGGAGTTGTACATGAAGCATTTTTCAAAGGTGTTTTCTTGGATGATTTGTTGTCCCCTAGAACATAAGCCATGTTTATATTTATTGAGGTTAAGTTACGTCGTTCTCTTTGTGGTAAGTGGAATTTATCCCTAAACTCTGTAGGTGACCAGGTTGGGCTTTTTGTTGGGATATCTGCTGCTATGGTTATATTTTGTCTGATCCACCTTGATAAACCGTAGCCCATAACGTAGCCCACAAAACTTGCAGCTATAAAATTGGCCACGTAAAGCAAGCCGCTCACGATCTGCGGGTTAAGGACTAAATAAGCCTACGGGACGTGGAAATCTGAAATGTGGGCCCGCAAATCCTTTGTTCCAAAGACGCCCTGGCGTCCAAGCACATAACCCACAAATGGAGGCAAAAACATTATGGGCTCCAAATAGGACCCGCAAATGGTTTACAGACAACTCTTAAACACTGTAAATGACAATATAAACACACCAGTGGACTTTAAAATATGGAAAAGCACGAAAAAAGGCATTACAATTATCTGAACAATAATCTCCAAGAAAATAAAAGCATTTAAATAATACATTTTTTTCATCATATGTTGCAATGGTCATGTAGATGCCAATATGAAAAGCCTTGATGCAACATGCATAAAGCAATTAAAGACACACTACCTGATAAAATAGCAACACAAAAACCTGAAACATATGCCATATTAACTCTTTATCACTCCCAGGGGTTCTATTGTGGACCCTAAAATATATATATAATTACATATACATCTCGCTCATCACATCTACATTTGGGAACACAAATAGTGGCCATATTACACCGCCACATCACATATATCAAGTACCCAGGGAACATTTCACTATTTGTTGTTCAGTCCTTCGTGTCCGACTCTCTGTGACCATATGGACTGCAGCACATTTAGCTAGGTCTCTGCCTGTGCTATTCCACAAGGTTTGCATGCCAAAGACACTAAAGGGGGTTGCCAGTTCCTTCTCTAGTGGACTGTGATTTGTCTGACCTATCTGCTATCACCTGCCTACCTACACAGTCCCTACATGATATAGCTCACAGCTTCATTCAGGTACACAATTGGTGACATGTTAAACAGAACCCTACGTGTCCACAGAGAAGAGGATTATGGACCATGTGATGGGAGGTAGCCATCTGCATACAAAATATCACCTAGGCCAAGATCCAAGGCTCTGTAGCCAGGCTAGAATAGGTTAACATTGTGACCAATAGATTGTCACTGAGGAGTGCTGTTAAGAAGGCACACACATGTCCTCAGCCCATATGTCATCCTCCACCTAGCCATAGTGCCCACATCCTCCACGGCCAGCCGCCGTGTCCCTGCTGGTGGTGGCGGTGGGGGAGGGGAGAGGCAACCCCCTGGAGGCAGTGGCACCACAAGTGACAGGGGCGGAAGCATGGTGGGAGGAGAGGGGGGCCAGGCTGCTGGTTTCCCGGGGATGCCTCAGGTGTAGGGAATGGTCGATTGGGGACAAGTCCAATTCATACAATCCCGGCCAGTAATTTGATGATGCCTCCTCTCCTCTCTATAGGGCCTTGCCAGGCTTGCATAACCTCTGCATGAGTGGCATAGATGCTGGACTGGATCCCCCAGAGACAGTACAGGTGCTGGCGCATGAGGGCCAGCATCTCCACCTGTGCAGCCTGCCTTGGTGGTGACGGTGGTGGTGGGGATGGAGGTCTTTGGTGCGGGGCTGGGTCAGGGGGTGGCGGTGATGGAGTGGGGAGGGTCTGGGTCCCAGCTGGAACCTGTGATGATGCAGGTGGTGGTGTTGGTGTGCCCGGTGGTGATGTCGGCCAGGCCAGCGCACTGCTGTGTGGGGAAGGAGGTGGTGGCTGGATGGTGTCTTGTCTGTAAGTCCAGTTGGAGGGCCCTGGCAAAATCATTAGTCTTTTGAGGAGCCCCGGGCACTCGGATCCTCTTCCTGCGCTGGTTCCTCTTGCTTGCAACCTGACCCAGCCCTCCTCCTGGATGCTAAAAGATAGAAAAGAAAGGTATATATAATTAGTATGATGAATAGTACATTGTTATGTGTTAATTGCTAACTTTCTGTGATCTATGCTTGAACCTGTATGATTCTCCAAATTGCATCTCAGATTAGCTATCATATGCTTGATTTGATCTATGCTTTGGTCTATTCTGGTGTTTGGGTTTTGGAGTAAAAAGTGGTTTGTGAGTATGTTTTTTCCCAGTCATGATACCAAAAAACAGAATCCTCTAATAATTTTCTTATTATTAGAGTTTATTTAGACAAAAACGTGGGTCAGCAGCAAACAACATCCAAAATGGCTGCTACTAGCTGGCTGACTGACACAAAAAAAAAACATATTTTATAATGTTTACATAAAGGCAATGGGATAATTCTTTCTCACCCATCTAGGAAAATGAGACATTCCCACCAACAGCCAATAAATAGTTATTTACATTATGATATTCAATAAGATATAATACATTTGATCCGCACTTATCAAGCATGTCTTGGTAAGTCACACTAGATGCGCAAAAAATACTTTTATTTATTATCTCTGTGCTTAGGGCAAGAGTTGGCCTTATATGACTGAAATACATATTTTGTTTATGCTAAAAAGTTGTTTACTGTCTCTAGAACAGATTTACAGTATCATGATAAATAGGGTCTTGTTTACACTTATAAAATAAAAACAATTAAATTATAAAAGTACATAATTAACTGGTTACATAGTTATATAGTTACATAGTAATTAAGGTTGAAAAAAGACATTCAGTCCATCAAGTTAAACCTGTTAAGATCTTCTCTGATCTGCAATATGCGGATTAGTTATTAATTAATTTGTTGTTAAATAATTATTAATAGTATAGTATTGGAGGTTGAATAAATAGTTAGTGCATCAAGTTCAACCTTTTTAGATCTCTATTGATCTTTTTAATATGTGGACTATTTATTATTAATTGTTAATTGATCCAGAGGAAGCAAGAAAAAAAAAAACATTGAAACTTTGCCAATTTTCTCATAAGATGAAAAAAAGCAAAATTCCTTCCTGACCCCAAAAACTGTCGATCAAATTTCTCCCTGGATCAATATTCCTTTGCTAGTTATTTAGGATAGCCTTGAATGCCCTCTTAACCACCCTAACTGTGAAGAACCCTTTTCTTTGTTTAAGGTGAAATCTTTTTTCCTCTAACCTCAAGAATGTCCTCTTGTCAGTTCAAAATCTCTTGCTACAAAAAATTCACTTGGCAAAGCCTTATATTGACCCTGGATGTATTTAAATAAGGTAATCATATTGCCTCGTAGACACCTTTTTTCTAGCAAAAATAAGATTAGTTTGGTTAGTCTTTCTTCATAACTTAGCCCCTCCATTCCCCTTATTAGTTTTGTAGCCCTTCTCTGTACTTTTTCCAGCTCCAAAATGTCCTTTTTATGAAGTGGTGGCCCAAATTGTACTCCATATTCCAAATGAGGGCGTACTAGAGATTTGTATAGTGGCAGAATTATATTTGCTTCCCTTGCTTCTATACCCTTCCTAATACATGCTAATATTTTATTTGCCTTTACAGCTGCTGCTTGGCATTGAGCACTGCTACCTAGGTGGTTGTCCACAAGCACTCCCAAATCCCTTTCAATATCAGGTACCCCTAGATTTGCTCCATTAAGATTATAGATTGTGTAACGGTACCCCCAGACATATAAGGGGGCGCCAAGGCCGTTTTAGCCGATCCGCCCGTCCAGTGATATAGGGACAGCTACTGCAGGACACCCAATCCCCCAAGAACTGGATCCAAGGGGAATATACTCCAAGCCTGCAACTGGAACCTCACGAATAGCCGCTAGCAGCTGAGCAGGAAAAGCACCCCAAGATGCTTACACTCCTGGCAGTCAGTCTGTAACAGCATACCATGAATTCCCCCAAGCATTAGACATAAGCTCTGTGTTTGAGGGTCAAGTAGTGAACTCTCTTCTTTATTAAAACAAAGACATATATAAAAACCATTTCCACATACACAGTAGGGGCAGTGACTACCTTTGGTCAACCCCTAATTACCTCTGGCCAATCAGACAGGGTCCCTACGTGGGAACCATGAGACTCCTCCCATGGGCCAACCCCAGGCGTGGCTACTATGCTCATTCTCACCCAGACTGTCCCAGTGAACACTTCCTGTTTTTCCTCCTGGACTATGCCCCTGGGGAAACCCCATATAATGGCCCTTTGTTCAAGTCCTGGCGACACCCTGTGAGGTTTATCTTGTTCAGGATCTTGCTCAGCTGCTGCTATCTCTTGTGTTTACCTAATGGGGGATGGTCAGAATCTGTAACACATTTCTACACATTTTTCATAACTTTAAAAGTATGCATCACATTCACATAAAACATACATTTTCAGAATCAGCATACTCCAAATACAAACATGTGTCAAAAAGATACAAATTGGTCCAGTGGTTCAAAAGTTAGATCATAGTCCTTTCTGACCAAATGAAGCATGGCTTCCATGTCTTTGTAGGGGGAAAGTCAACATGGGCCGTAGTCAAACGGCAGAATGTGGGCAACCAAGCTTCTCCAATTCGCAGTGACGAGACTGATCTCGTCACAGATTGCATGGCTATTTTTCCTTCCCAAATGCATAACCTTGCATTTATTTGTATTAAATATCATCTGCCATTTAGCCGCCCATTTCTTTAATTTATGCAAATCCCTTTGTAGGGAAAGTACATCATTATCTGATTTTATTACCTTGCACAACTTAGTGTCATCAGCAAAAATGGAGACTCTACTTTCTAGAAGTCCTACTTCTACGTCATTAATAAATATGTTAAAAAGGAGAGGACCTAATACCCAACCTTGAGGAAACCCACTTATCACATTAGACCAATCGGAGTATGTTCCATTTACAACAACCCTTTGCTTCCTGTCTTTTAGCTCTCGATCCATGAGCAAATATTTACTGCAATTCCGGTATCCCTTAGTTCGCTCAATAGTCTTCCATGTTGCACTGTATCAAATGCCTTTGAAAAATCTAAACAGACTACATCCACTGAATTGCCCTGATCCAAGTTCCTACTAACCTCCTCATAGAAACTAATTAAAATTGGTCTGACACAACCTATCCTTCATAAATCCGTGTTGACTGCTACCTATGATCTCATTCAAATAGACATATTCTTGTATTCTGTCCCTTATTAACCCTTCTAAAAGCTTCCCAACTACAGATGTGAGGCTCACTGGTCTATAATTCCCCGGATTTGCGCTTGATCCCATCTTAAATATAGGTATCACTTCTGCTTTTCTCCAGTCATCCGGTAGAGACCCTGTAGTGAGTGAGTCTTGAAAGATTAGATATAATGGTTTGGCTATTACAGAACCCAGCTCCCTCAGTACCCTTGGATGTATTCCATCAGGACCTGGGGCTTTATTAACATTTATTTTCTCCTATCACTTTTGCATTTCTTCCTGCGTTAACCAATTATTTAGTGATGGTAGTGTAGCACCATTTTATTGTGGTTTCCCAACCACTAGTACCTCCCTTGCGTATATGGACGAAAATAACCTATTTAGCTCATCTGCCTTTTCCTGGTTACTAATTATCAGATGGCCTGTGTCACATTGTAATGTTCCTATAGCTCCCTTCTTCCCATTAATATATTTAAAAAATATTTTAGAGTTAGTCTTACTTTCCATTGTAACTGACTTCTCATTTTCTATTTAAGCCAGTCTAATAGCCCTTTTGCAAGCCTTGTTGATTTCCTTACAGTCACATAAAGCTGCCTCTGTTCCCTCCTTCTTGTATAATATAAATGCATATTTCCTTTTCCTCATCGTGATCTTTAAGTCATTGTTAAGCCACATGGGATGTGATTTACTCCTATTCATTTTATTTCCACATGGTACATGCTGATGAGTATGTTTATTTAGTAAGGATTTGAATGTTGTCCATTTATTTTCAGTATTCTTCCCTGTAAGTTCTTTGTCCCAGTCTATATGTTGTATTGCTGCCCGTAGCCCATTAAAGTTAGACCTTTTTCAAAATTTTGAGTTTTTGTTGGCCCCTTACAACTCTGTTTTTTGTATTCAATCTCAAATGATACTGTGTTGTGATCACTGTTCCCCAAGGGTTCCCCTATTTTAACATTTTATATTATATCAATATTACTTGTGATGAGTAAATCCAAGATGGCCCCATTTCTAGTAGGTTCTTGTATTACCTGGGCCAGATAATGATCCCTGAGTGTACTCAAGAACCTGCTCCCCTTAGCTGAACTGCTGGTCTCATTTATCCAGTTTATTTCAGGGTAATTAAAGTCTCCCATTATTAGAACTTGCCCGTGCTTAGCTGCATTTCCAATCTGTAACAATAATTGTATTTCCTCATTTCATCTATATTTGGGGGTTTCTAGCATACTCCCACCAATATACGTTTAGAATTAGCTCCTCCACTATTTAGCTCAACCCACAAAGATTCAATGATGCTGTTAGTGCCAGCGTAAATATCTTCTCTGACTATAGGCTTAAATTCAGGCTTAACATACAGACAGATCCCTCCTCCTCTTTTACCATTTCCCCTATCTTTCCTAAAAAGGTTATAACCATCCAGATTAACAGTCCAGTCATGAGATTCATCCCACCATGTTTCAGTAATGCCTATTAAGCCCCATTTTTCTTGTACTGCTAATACTTCTAGCTCGTCAATTTTCCCAGGAAACTTCTGGCATTAGGAAGCATAAACTTTATGTTGCTATGGCTCTGCCGTTGTGAAGTGCTTGCCACTGTATTTGAGGCCCCTATTAATACCTCCCTACTGTCTATTGAAACCCTCCCCCTTTTCCTCCCCAATGGGTAACTAATTCATCCCTTTCCCTCTCTACCCTATTTACCCCAATACTTCTATCTTGTCCCCCCCACCTACAAGTTTAAAAACTCCCCCAGCCGTTCTACCATCCTATTCCCTAGCACAAAAGCTCCCTCATCATTAAGGTGCAATCCATCCCTGCTATAGAGATTGTACCCAAGTGAGAAGTCAGCCCAGTGCTATAAAAACCCAAAACCCTCTGCACTGCACCACGTTTTTGGTTCCTATCTTATAGTCTATAATGGAAAAAATACTAGTTCACAGCTTACATCTTAGCCAAATATCACACTTGCTGAAAAAAGTGATAAATGATTTATATATATATATATATATATATATATATATATATATATATATATATATACATATACATATATATATAAATATATATATATATATATATATATATATATATATATATACTAACAATGTATTAATATTTCTATATTACAACAACACTACCCTCTATGAAAATAACATTTGTCATCAAAAGAAAAATACAAATATGATAGGGTGCAACCTCAATATAAATTTTAGAGATATGGCTAAACAATATAAAAAAGATAAACTTATTAGGAAATAGAGCTTCCTACAACATGGAGATATTAGATCTTATCTCACAGAGTCCTTTTCACCTTATACCTTAATACATTCCTAAAAAGAGCATTTCAGAAGAAAACATAATTATACATAGAAACAAAAAAATACATAAGAAAAACACACAAAGTTTAATAATCTGATATGATCCGTGGAATAATATAAAAAGTCTCTCAATAATGGAATCCATAGCACAAAGTTCATTGTCCAGGTATTAAAGTCTGTTGAATGAAAGCTTCACAATAAATCCATGAAAATAAATGAACACGTTTGCCAAAATCCATATAATAAGGAAAGAGTCCAATGGGGTGGATAAAAACATCTACATATGCTATTTTATGTTACCAAGAGATAGTCCAGATTGCGGTGGCATAGATATAAAAGTCCAGATATGTAAAAAAAAAATGCAATAGTTAAAGGAGACAAAATGGCCTCACTTAATCATTCAACTAATTACCAATAACTAAGCCATAAATCCAATTTCCCTTTATACTTATTGTCTTATGAGGCATTTAGATGATAGATGTAATTTAATAACCAATAATGTTTGCACTGATAGGACTAATAACCCAGAGTGTATGCACAATAAGTTCTTCTAGTACGTACTAGATCCTAGCAAGGTGATAGAACAAGGTGCAGAAATGTTAGAAACCAAAGAGCAGTAAAAAGGAAGACAGGTATAGTGAAAAGCAAAAAAAGTAAAAATAACAACTCAATGAAAACATATGCTCAGACAAACTTCATACAACCCCCCTGTCATCTCTTACAGCCCACCGTGGCCCCTCACAGTCACCAGGGGCCCCCTTCCATCCCAGTGTCCCCCATGGCCCTTTATGGCCATCACAGATTTCCTGTGGGTCCCTGCAGCTCCTCATGGCCCACTGTGGCCCCGCACTGTGCCCCTCTCAGGCCCTGTGGAACACGGCCCCTTTTGGCCCCTGCTGACTAGTTGTGGCCCATCGCAGACCTCTGACGTCTCCCTCAGCTTCCTGTGGCCTCCCCCTCTGTCCTTGCTGGCTCCTGCGGCCCCCTTAGACCTCTATAGCTCCCCTTGGCCCTCTGACCTGCAGTGGACCCTTTTAACCCCAGGAAGTGGAGTGCAGCATCGGGCAGGTAAGAAAGTATTTATAGTACTAGAATATATATATATATATATATATATATATATATATATATATGTGTGTATATGTAAATGCGTACGTTTATATATATTTTATATATATATATATATATATATATATATATATATATATATATATAGTGGGGGGAAAAGTGTTTGATCCCCTGCTGATTTTGAACGTTTGTCCACTGACAAATAAACGATCAGTCTTTAATTTTAATGGTCAGTGTATTTTAACAGTGAGAGACAAAATAACAAAAAAACTAGAAAAACGCATGTCAAAAAAGTTATAAATTGATTTGCAGGTCAGTGGGAAATAAGTATTTGACCCCTTTGACTTAGTACTTGGTGGCAAAACCCTTGTTGGCAATCACAGAGGTCAGACGTTTCTTGTAGTTGGCCACCAGGTTTGCACACATTCAAGTCATTAAGGTTTTGAGGCTGATGTTTGGGCAACTCAAACCTTCAGCTCCCTCCACAGATTTTCTATGGGATTAAGGTCTAGAGACTGGCTAGGCCATTCTAGGACCTTAATGTGCTTCTTCTTGAGCTACTCCTTTGTTGCCTTGGCTGTGTGTTTTGGGTCATTGTCATGCTGGAATACCCATCAACGACCCATTTTCAATGCCCTGGCTGAGCGAAGGAGGTTCTCACCCAAGATTTGATGGTATATTGCCCCATCCATCATCCCTTTAATGCGTTGCAGTTGTCCTGTCGATTAACAGAAAAACACCCCAGAGCATAATGTTTCCCCCTCCATGTTTGACGGTGGGGATGGTGTTCTTGGGATTATAGGCAGCATTCCTCCTCCTCCAAACATGGCGAGTTGAGTTGATGCCAAAGAGCTCAATTTTGATATCCTCTAACAACAACACTTTCACAAATGTATCTCTGAGTCAATCAGATGTTCATTGTCAAACTTCAGACGGGACTGTACATGGGCTTTCTTGAGCAGAGGGACCTTGTGGGCACTGCAGGATTTCAGTTCTTCACGGGTTAGTATGTTACCAATTGTTTTCCAGCTGCCTTGAGATCATAAACAAGATACTCCAGGGTAGTTCTAGGCTGATTCCTCACCGTTCTCATGATTATTGACATACCACGAGGTGAGATCTTGCATAGAGCATCAGACCGAGGGAGACTGGCAGTTATTTTGTGTTTCTTCCCTCTGCAAATAATTGCACCAACTGTTGTCACCTTCTGACCAAGCTGCTTGGCGATGGTCTTGTAGACCATTCTAGCCTCGTCTAGGTCTACAGTCTTGTCCCTGACATCCTTGGACAGCTCTACAGTCTTGTCCCTGACATCCTTGGACAGCTCTTTGGTCTTCGCCATGGTGGAGAGTGTGGAATCTGATTGATTGTTTTTGTGGCCAGGTGTCTTTTATAAAGGTAACAAGCTGTGATTAGGAGCACTCCCTTTAAGAGAGTGCTCCAAATCACAGCTCGTTACCTGTATAAAAGACACCTGGGAGCCAGAAAACTTGCTGATTGATAGGGGATCAAATACTTATTTCCCTCATTGACCTGCAAATCAATTTGTAACTATTTTGATATGTGTTTTTCTTCTTTTTGTTGTTTTTCTGTCTCTCACTGTTAAAATACACCGACCATTAAAATCATAAACTGATCAGTTATTTGTCAGTGAACAAACGTTCAAAATCAGCAGGGGATAAAATATTTCCCCCCCCCACTATATATATATATATATATATATATATATATATATATATATATATATATATATATATATATATTATCGTTTATTTATAACGAGCCAACATATTCCATAGCTCTGTACATAAGATAATTTCCAGGCAAAAGTAAATACAAATCAACACATAGCAAAGCAAGAGCCTTTAATCCATTTTCCATGGAGCTTTCCCCAAAGCACCCGGCAGGATTGCAACTCGCAGACTTACAACCTAAAAGTAGTGTGTGTGGTAAAGGAGGGAGAGAGAGGTGATGAGCGTGTTAGGGTGGAAGGTGATACACTTCTTTAAATAGATGCATTTTTAGTGAGGTTTTGAATGTTTTGAGGCAGGAGGACAATCTGGTAGACTGAGGCAAGGAGTTCCAGAGAATAGGGGAAGCACGAGAAAAAGCAAGAGTGAGAGGAGGTGACAAGAGTTGTAGATAGATAAAGGTCATTAGCAGAATGAAGAGGGGGAGTGGGGGAATATTTGGAGATGAGAGCAGAGATGTACGGGGGTGCGCTATTATTGAGGGCTTTTTAAATGTTATTCCGGAGGCTAAGGGAAGCCAGCGAAGTGATTGTCAGAGAGGTGATGCCGACACTGAACCTTGTGTACGGAAGATGAGTCTAGCATAGAGATGTTACTGAAGTTCAAAAGAGTTTATTAGGTATCTAGTGAGGATGTGTAGATGGAGAAGAGGAGGGGCCCAGGACTGAACCTTGGGGTACGCCAACAGACAGGGGGTAGGTAGAAGAAGAGGTGTCAGAGAAGGAGACACTGAATTATCGATTTTGTAGGTATGATGAGAACCACGAGAGAGCAGTATCTTGAATATGAGGGAGGAGAGTATATGGAGTAGAAGTGAATGGGCGACAAAAGGTGTGTCAAAGGCAGTAGTGAGGTCTAGAAGAAGTTAAATTGAAAAGTGATCTTTTGGCTTGGCGGAGAGCAAGTCATTAGTGACTTTACTGAGAGCTGTCTCAGTGGAATGTTGGGTCCGGAAGCCGGATTAGAAGGTGTCAAGACGGGAGTTAGAGGAAATAAAGCTGGTAAGGCAGTTATAGACGTGCCGCTCCAGCAGTTTCGAAGCCAGGGGAAGTAGAGAGAGAGAGCGGTAGTTTGATGCTATGTCAGATGAGGGATTTTTGAGGATGGGTGTAATTATAGCATGTTTTAGAGAAGATGGAAACATGCCGGTATTTAGGGAAAGGTTGAAGAGGAGTGTGAGAGCTGGGATTAGTGTGGTTGAGAGGGGAGGGATAAGCTGAGATGGAATAGGATCTAGTGGACAGGTAGTTAGGCTAGTGGATGATAGGCTGGAGATTTTGTCCTTTGTAGCCGGGTTAAAGCAGTACATGGTGGCTGTGGGATTGGAGAAGGGAGAATACTGGATGTTGTTGGTTAGTTGAGAGGTTGGAGTGTGTAAACCACTATGAGAGTTTATATATATATATATATATATATATATATATATATACAGTATATATATATATATATATATATATATATATATATATAAATATAAATATATATAAATATAAATATATATATAGACACAGACCCACATTTTTTTCTCTATATTCAATATATATATATATACACACTTCTTTTTTTTGCACCGGGGCCCCCTATCCACTAGCTCTGTCACTGCTCACATCATATACACCTACCCTAAATTTTTCCCTAACTGTAAATTAAATTTAACATATGCATAACTCTGTAATAAACAAGGGGTGATATAAACTAAAATCAATTACGTCAAAATATAAATCATGCAAAGCTAATAAGCATATGAAATAATTGCAAAATATATATATAAGCAACCATAAATTAAAAAAAATCATAATTAATAAATAAACAGACTAGTAAAATCTAAATAAAAAATAAAAAGGAAACACATCTACAAAAATTAAAACACATTAAAAAAATACATTCTTAGTCAGTTGACATTTCTGACTATCCTGTATGCATATCATAACCCATAGAATAATTTCTCCTTGTTAATTGTTATCTAAAAACCTTAATAAATATAATATCATTGGAACAGGTACTTTTTGCACATAAATATTAGAAAAAAATGAGGACCTATGGGCGTGACCGGAAGTGTGTTTGTTGCCGCGTAATGCGGCTAGAGGCCGTCTGAGAAGCTGAGGGATGAGTGGGGAGAACTCTCGATATTTGCCTATTCGTCCCCGGTGGTGTAGCCTCCTTCCTGGGGCTCTGACCTTCTCAGCTGCTGTCAAAGCTTTGTGATCTCGCAGGACTTGGAGTGATGGACCTCCGCATTGACAGTCAAGTCGGCATAGCTGCTGAGACTGAGGGCTGTGGCTGTTTAACCTCGGGAGACCTCCACGAGGGAGAGTGGTGTTTCCAGCGGGACGCCATGCAGTTAATCCTTACTTCAGATAGCTGGGGACAGAATAAGCTGTGCACACTGTGCAGTGCACTATTGGCAGCTTTGTGTTTAGAAGGAGGTCTGAATCAGTGCTGCGTGCTGGAGCTGAATGAGAGCTCTGAACATGTGCTCATATGTGGATTGGACCTCTATCATTTTCAAGGTTCTGTGAGTAATCCTATAAACCCTTTTTTCTACTCTTTTTTAATATCAACCTATACCTAATATTCCACGTCTCTCAGCTCTCCACACTGCATTAGTTTGTAATTGGATATAAAAAGGATTACTATTAAAATATTTCTTTAATCCTTCCCGGCACACCTAATTGCACTGCTGCAGCACCTCTATCAATTTTACAGATTTAGTGCATATATCTGGACTAAACGGGATAAGTCTTAATTGAAGACAAGCTTCCTATGGTATACTATGTTTTCATATTTATCTGCTATGCAATATTTTTGTGGACTAATATGGATAAGCCCTAAACGAATATAATAACCTTCATTACTCACACCTCCCCTATTAATTAAAAAAAAAAAAAAAAGAGAAAGAAAAGAAGTCTTTGTCTAGTAATAATCATGGCGGGAAAGAACAAAAAATTAAAGATAAGAAGCTTTCCTAGAAATCTACTGCTTTTTTTTAACCTAAAAGCTCCAACAAGCCACAAGAGGTCTCACAACCAAATTCGCCTGAAAATGACAAAACACCAGAACTAAACTCTACAATGTTATCTGAGTGTTCTCAAATCAGTGACACAGAAACTTTAAATGATGACCTATTAACTCCTTCTAAGATGAAAGAGATTGTCCACGACTTTCAGCTCAGCTTAATGGAAAATGCTTTGGCTATCAAGGAACTTAACTCCAAAACATCACAAATTGAATCCTGGTGTGATAACATGACCGTTGAGAATAACTCTCTTCTATCTCACTCACAAAAGTTAGAAGACAACTTAAATGATATTAACATCAAATTTGCAAGTATGGAAGACAGGATGAGAATATTTAACCTCAGAATTAGGGGAATACCTGAAACCATCCTAAAAGAAGACCTTGACTCTTATTTACAAAAATTGTTCAATATACCTGCTCCAGCACTTTCTCATCATGATCTTAGACTGGACGAGTATCACAGAATTTCTGGACCATCACATCTTGACATCTCTTGGTCTAGGGACATGATAGTCAAGTTTCTCTTATTTTCATGTAAACAAGCAATCAGTAAAGCTTGCTATTAGTGATGTCGCGAACCTAAAATTTTCGGATCTCGAACCGCGAACGCGAACCGCCGCAAATGTTCGCGAACCGGCGAACTTCGGCGAACCGCCATAGACTTCAATGGGCAGGCGAATTTTAAAACCCACAGGGACTCTTTCTGGCCACAATAGTGATGGGAAAGTTGTTTCAACTGGACTAACACCTGGACTGTGGCATGCCGGAGGGGGATCCATGGCAAAACTCAAATGGAAAATTACATAGTTGATGCAGAGTCTGGTTTTAAGCCATAAAGGGCATACATTACCTAACATTCCTAAATTGTTTGGAATAACGTGCTTTAAAACATCAGGTATGATGTTGTATCGATCAGGTAGTGTAAGGGTTAGGCCCGCTTCACAGTGACAGACCAAACTCCCCGTTTAACGCACCGCAAACAACAACAAACAGTCCATTTGCACAACCGCAAACTCCCCATTTGCACAAGGTTGGATACCAAGCTAGCCATGTCCCGTTCCTTGTCCTCACTGATGTCATTAAAGGTCTCTTCCTCCACCCAGCCACCAAGGGTCCCCGAAAGGTGACAACAAGCCCCCTGGGACGCCTGCTGTGTTTGGTCTTCCACCTCCTCAAAGCCACCTTCCTCCTCTGACTCCTCTTCTTCAGACTCCTCTCACTGCATTGCCTCTCTCTGCATTATTATAAGGTGTGTTAAGTAGTACTACTCTTATCAGTTTAAAACCTGTTACAGCACATATCAGGGGGCGTGTATAAGGCCTGGATTTTTAGAACCAGGAGATGGAAAAAGATGCTTTGTTGGTCGTATCACTTCAATTTTGGGGCACGGCACGTGCAGTCAAAGGTGCCACCAGATAGGAGTGACGTGTTTGTAAGTACTACTCTTATCAGTTTAATACCTGTTACAGCACCTATCAGGGGGCGTGTATAAGGCCTGTATTTTTAGAACCGGGAGATGGAAAAAGATGCTTTGTTGGTCTTATCACTTCAATTTTGGGGCACGGCACGTGCAGTCAAAGGTGCCACCATATAGGAGTGGCGTGTTTGTAAGTACTACTCTTATCTGTTTAAAACTTGTTACGTCACCTATCAGGGGGCGTGTATAAGGCCTGGATTTTTAGAACCAGGAGATGGAAAAAGATGCTTTGTTGGTCGTATCACTTCAATTTTGGGGCACGGCACGTGCAGTCAAAGGTGCCACCAGATAAGAGTAGTACTTACAAACACGTCACTCCTATCTGGTGGCACCTTTGACTGCACGTGCCGTGCCCCAAAATTGAAGTGATACGACCAACAAAGCATCTTTTTCCATCTCCTGGTTCTAAAAATCCAGGCCTTAAACACGCCCCCTGATAGGTGACGTAAAAAGTATTAAACTGATAAGAGTAGTACTTACAAACACGTCACTCCTATCAGTTTAATACTTGTTAAGTCACCTATCAGGGGGCGTGTATAAGGCCTGGATTTTTAGAACCGGGAGATGGAAAAAGATGCTTTGTTGGTCGTATCACTTCAATTTTGGGGCACGGCACGTGCAGTCAAAGGTGCCACCAGATAGGAGAGACGTGTTTGTAAGTACTACTCTTATCAGTTTAATACTTGTTACGTCCGCTATCAGGGGGCGTGTATAAGGCCTAGATTTTTAGAACCGGGAGATGGAAAAAGATGCTTTGTTGGTCGTATCACTTCAATTTTGGGGCACGGCACGTGAAGTCAAAGGTGCCACCAGATAGGAGTGACGTGTTTGTAAGTACTACTCTTATCAGTTTAATACTTGTTACGTCACCTATCAGGGGGCGTATATAAGGCCTGGATTTTTAGAACCAGGAGATGGAAAAAGATACTTGGTTGGTCGTATCACTTCAATTTTGGGGCACTTTGTGACATTAGCTTCTTACGCTCAAACATGTCCTTTACAGGCACCTGACTATGGGCAGATGAGCAGGAACTGCTCAAGGCGAGAGACGGAGTGGCGGATGGTTGAGAGGGGGCAAGGAGGACAGCAGTGGTTGATGTGGATTATGATGCTGCACCAGGAGGAGGATGGCGGCTTTGAGTTTGTGTGCTGTTTGTACTCATGTGTTGGTCTGGAGTCACCCAAACATTAGGTCTCAACCTGTAGAGGATAAGGGAAACAGGCTACTCTAGACCTCATTCATCATTACAGGTTTTGACAGATCGGTGCTATGCGTCCAAGCTACTGTGACAACAGATTTGAGTGGCACTGTGCACTTGCAGAAGTTGGCAGAGTAGACGCTGTAGGTCTGACACACACGCTTGCAGACAACTAACTGCTATGCAATCTATTACAGTAGAAAAAATGTTTTTTGTTTTAAATGTACACTACTGTTACACCAGATATGAGTGGTGTGTTAAGTAGTACTACTCCTATCAGTTTAATCCCTGTTATGTGCCTTTTTTTTGGGTTTGGTTGTTGAAGCCACAGTGCAGCACCAGAGGCCAGAAAAATTAGGCATGTACACATGCCTGAAAAATTAGGTATTGTTGATCTTGCAGCGAGCAGAGAAGAAGGTAGGCCTGATTCAACGCCCCATCCCTGCATATCCACAATCAGAGATTGAGGGGGCGACCCTTACAAGGCCACGGACCGGAGATATAAAGGGGGGCCATCCCAAATAAGCACACAAGCGGGGACAAAGGTAGTGAAGGGGACATAGAGGCCCATGGACTGACGGTCGCCATCTTGGCAGGAAAAGGGCCCAGCAATTAAGCCAAACTGACCCAGCACAGGCAGCTACTTGAGTCAAACGCTGTACAATTACACCTTAATAAAGCTGAAACATGCAGCAGCAGGGATTCTAAATGGCCACACGGGGACAAGGAGGCTAACAGCCCCCACAGTCTCTGCACCACTCTTTTTAACAGATAACCCAAGGGGCTAACCAGGGACCTTGCCCACAAAAAAAAAAGCAGAATTTTATTGGAGGAATTATTAGTGTCTTCACCCCCCAAGAGAGGACATAATATACGGTATATTTAGACTACCTGATGGCCAAACCTCCTTTAGCCCCAATGCTATTCCAGAAACATTTCAAAACTTCGATCAGACCATATATTCATCCCAATCTCGCTGCAGCGGATCTGACATAGAGTCCTTCCTACTACAGCAAGAAGTCCACAAAATACCTGTACCTCAATTGGACAGCTTGAACCTAGACATAGCCCAAGAGGAAGTTAAATCTACAATCCAAGATCTTAAATTTGGCAAGTCCTCAGGGCCAGACGGTTTTACTCATCTGTACTATAAGAAATTTGAGCCCTTGCTTACCCCCGCACCTAACATCTTTGTTTAACGCTATACTAAATGGAGAACCTATGCCCCCTTAATTGAATCAGGCTGACCTCATAGTCTTTCCAAAAGAGGGTAGGGACCCGAATCTCAAACTGTATTACAAGGCAGCGCAGCTGGCTTTCATTCCTCTGGCGCATTCTCCAAAACACATCAGCCGCTCTGGGTATTTATGGAAAATGTAAGCATGTCACCTTATACATGGGATACAGTAATATGGATTCCAGGCCTGTATACTTTTTTGAGAAACGTGAAAAACCCATTGATTAAGCACTCATTAATAATATGGATGGAGATGAACTGGACACAAAAACTGGACACTCGGGTATCAGATCTTACCCCTATCGTACCCAATCCCCACTTTAAGATACATCTTCTGGAAAGCTCTCTCAGTTGGTGGAAGTCTCAGAACCTACTAAGGGTTGGTCAATGGTGGCATGACGACAAAATAATGACCTTTGAGTGGGTGAGAGATAGATACAATTTACCATTGGCTGAACACTATAATTTTTGCAGGATACATCATTTTATATATACGATAAGTGGTAGGGGAACCCCCCAAAGAAACACCTGGCTACTCAAAAAATGTAGGGATTTCCCCCTTTCAGCCTGGTATTATTAGCCTCATGTATGAACTATTCAATGAAAACTCATGGGCAAACGAACCAGACTATACCAAAGCCTGGGAGAGGGATTTAGGCACCGAGTTGGCAGATAGCACATGGGATAAAAGTTGGCAAGGCTTAAGTAGGGGATCTTTAAATTATTGTCTGCTTGAGACTTCAATAAAGGTCCTACACAGGACATATATTACTCCTTTTAAGCTAATAAATGGGATCCAAAATGGAGCAGCTCATGTTTTAGGAACAGTGGTAATGAGGCTACATTTATTCATGTCTGGTGGGAGTGTTCGGCAGTCATAAGACTATGGGAAGAAACATGCTTACTAGCTTCTAAAATGTTTAAGATTGACCTAATAAAATATTTTTTGAAAGAAAAAATACACATAGCTAGTAGTTGGAAAACCCCAAATGAAAACTTTCAGGAATTAATAAAAAAAAATCAACTATTTACTGCTCAACGAGAGATTTAACCATGTAGTCTTGGATAGAATCACCCAGTTCCAGACAATTTGGGATCCCTGGATAACATCCCCATTTAGTGCCCCCCTAATATAATAAAACATTTGTTAATGGTTGAAGCGACTCGGGGGGAAGGACCGGAGTGGGGGAGCCCTGGAGGAGACCCTTCAGAAGCAACCGGCGGCAAAATCATCCGAGGAAAGGAGAGGTCGCCTACTGAAGCCTGCCCTAGGGTAACCCAAGGGCGATTGAGCAGGTTAGATATTGTAAATAATAAGCTACTGCTGGAGTGATGATAGATAATAGGACTTTACTATTGTCTGTTTTACCATGTCTTAGGTTTCTCTTAAAAATTGCAATCACAGTAAAAAAAAAAAAAATGTATTAACCAAAAAGGTAAAAAAAAGAAGGCCTAGCCACCTAATTTTAACAAAATGTCTTCATTGTAAATATGTATTTTTGCACAACTGTTGTGTTATGCAAGACTGTTCAATATGCTTTATTTTCCATTACATGACGGACGCCTTCTGGCATAAAAATTGAAATTCAAAAATTAGATATTGTTGCAGCCGCTGCTGTTGCAGCGGCCAGAAAAATTGACCTTTGTTCCCCAGGCAGAAAGTGCCATAAAACATTGCATCTTCTTGAACCCTAGTTGGTGGCGGATAATTCACGCAAGTCATCCGGCATTCACAGATAACATACAGCAGCGTGTGGACCATTTATAGCCGAAGGCAGCTCATCTCATCAGGCCTTTTTCAGTCGAATGTATCGCCCAGTGTCAGTCCCTTCGGGATCCATCCCTCATTCATCTTTATAAAGGTGAGGCAATCTAGACTTTTTTGCCCTAGGCGACTTCTCTTCTCAGTGACAAAACCTCCTGCTGCACTGAAGGTCCTTTCTGACAGGACACTTGAAGCGGGGCAGGCCAGAAGTTCAATTGCAAATTGGGATAGCTCAGGCCACAGGTCTAGCCTGCATACTCAGTAGTCAAGGGGTTCATCGCTCCTCAGAGTGTCGATATCTGCAGTTAAGGCGAGGTAGTCTGCTACCTCTCGGTCTAATCGTTCTCTGAGGGTGGATCCCGAAGGGCTGATGCGATGCGTAGGACTGAAAAAGGTCCGCATGTCCTCCATCAACAACACGTCTTTTAAACGTCCTGTCCTTGCTGGCGTGGTCGTGGGAGGTGGATTACTTTCACCTCTTCCCCTGTTATATTGCCCTTGTGCTGTGACATCACCCTTATATGCTGTGTAAAGCATACTTGTTAATTTGTTTTGGACCTGCTGCATCCTTTCTGACTTGCGGTAATTTGGTAACAAATCAGGCACTTTCTGCTTATACCGGGGGTCTAGTAGCGTGCACACCCAGTACAGGTCGTTCCCCTTCAGCCTTTTTATACGAGGGTCCTGCGACAGGCACAACAGCATGAAAGACCCCATTTGCACAAGGTTGGATGCCGAGCTAGTCATGTCCCGTTCCTCGTCCTCAGTGATCTCGCTGAAGATATGTTCTTCCCCCCAGCCACGTACAACACCACGGGTACCAGATAGGTGACAACGAGCACCCTGGGATGCCTGTTGTGATTGGTCTTCCTCCTCCCCCTCAAAGCCACATTCCTCCTCTGACTCCTCTTCCTCACAATCCTCTTCCAGCGTTGCCGCAGGTCCAGCAAGCGATGCTGATAAGGCTGTTTCTGGTGGTGATGGTGACCACAACTCTTCCTCTTCCTCGTCACGCTCATCTACGGCCAGATCCAGCAATCTTCGCAGGGCATGCTCCAGGAATAAAACAAATGGTATGATGTCGCTGATGGTGCCTTCGGTGCGACTGACAAGGTTTGTCACCTCCTCAAAAAGGACGCATGAGCCTACAGGCATTGCGCATGAGCGTCCAGTAACGTGGCAAAAAAATCCCCAGCTCCGCAGAGGCTGTCCTAGCACCCCGGTCATACAAATACTCGTTAATGGCTTTATCTTGTTGGAGCAGGCGGTCGAACATTAGGAGTGTTGCATTCCAACGTGTGGGGCTGTCACAAATCAAGCGCCTCACTGGCATGTTGTTTCGCCGCTGGATATCTGAAAAGTGCGCCATGGCCGTGTAGGAACGCCTGAAATGGCCACACACCTTTCTGGCCTGCTTCAGGACGTCCTGTAAGCCTGGATACTTATGGACAAAGCGTTGTACGATCAGATTACACACATGTGCCATGCACGGCACATGCGTCAACTTGCCCAAATTCAATGCCGCCAACAAATTTCTTCCGTTGTCACAAACCACTTTGCCAATCTCTAGTTGGTGTAGAGTCAGCCATTGATCCACCTGTGCGTTCAGGGCGGACAGGAGTGCTGGCCCGGTGTGACTCTCTGCTTTGAGGCAAGTCAACCCCAAGACGGCATGACACTGCCGTATCCGGGATGTGGAATAGTATCTGGGGAGCTGGGGGGGTGCCGTTGATGTGGAGCAAGACACAGCAGCATAAGAGGACTCAGCTGAGGAGGTTATTGAAGAGGATGGAGTAGGAGGAGTAGAGGAGGTGGCAGCAGGCCTGCCTGCAAGTCGTGGCGGTGTCAGCAACTCCTCTGCAGAGCCACGCATTCCATGCTTGGCAGGCGTCAGCAGGTTTACCCAATGCGCAGTGTAGGTGATATACCTGCCCTGACCATGCTTTGCAGACCAGGTATCAGTGGTCAGATGGACCCTTGCCCCAACACTGTGTGCCAGAGATGCCATTACTTCCTTTTGCACAATTGAGTACAGGTTAGGGATTGCCTTTTGGGCAAAGAAATTTTGGCCGGGTACCTTCCACTGCGGTATCCCAATCGCTAAAAACTTTTTGAACGCCTCAGACTCCACCAGCTTGTATGGTAAAAGCTGGTGGGCCAAGAGTTCGGACAAGCCAGCTGTCAGACGCCGGGCAAGGGGGTGACTTTGTGGCATTGGCTTCTTTTGCTCAAACATGCCCTTGATAGACACCTGACTGTGGGGAGATGAGCAGGAACAGCAAGAGGCGAGAGACGGAGTGGTGGAGAGTTGAGAGGGGGCAAGGAGGACAGCAGTGGTTGATGTGGATGAAGATGCTGGACCAGGAGGAGGATGGCGGCTTTGAGTTTGTGTGCTGCTTGTACTCATGTGTTGATCCCATTGGCGTTTGTGATGTGACATCATGTGCCTTCGCAAAGCAGTTGTACCTAGGTGGGTGTTGGACTTCCCACGACTCAGTTTCTTTTGGCACAGGTTGCAAATGGCATCGCTGTTGTCAGAGGCAGACACACAAAAAAAATGCCACACTGCTGAGCTCGGCTGTGACGGCATTCTGGTGGTGGCAACAGCATGCGTTGATTGGCGTGCTGTCTGGCTGACCCTGGGTGCTGATGCATGCTGTCTGACTGTGCCACTAGCTCGTTGCGATGACCTCCCTCTACTTCCAACTCGTCTCCTCCTCGTCTCTGTCTCCCCATCTGAACTTTCCCCCTGTTCTTCTTCTCTTCTAGCAGGCACCCACGTGACATCCACGGACGCATCGTCATCATCATCACCCGCCTCACTTGTATATGACAACTGAACAAAGGAAGCAGCAGCGGGTACATCATCATCATCATCATCACATCGTACGTACATGTTTGTAATGCTGCCTGACTGAGACATATCCCTGTTATCTACATTCTCTGGCAATAATGGTTGCGCATCACTCATTTCTTCAAACTGATTTGTAAATAACTCTTCTGACTGATCAATTGAATTTTTCTGTGGTACTAGTGTTGGTGGTGGCGGCAGGCGGGTGAGTGGTAACTTGAGAGGTGCCCGAAGCTAAGCTGGAGGAGGATGGTGCGTCAATGTTCCAAGCGGAAGCTGTAGAAGATTGGGTGTCCTGTGTTAGCCAGTCAACTACGTCCTCTGAACTTTTCAAGTTCAGGGTAACTGGCCTCTGAACACTGGGCATTATTGTAGGGCCAAAGGGAATCACAGCACCACGACCACGACGGCCTCATCGGGGTTTCCTGCCTCTGCCTGTCATTTTTTTTAAAATGTGGACTGTTGGTACCCCAACTAGACTGGATTGGTTGAACTTGGCACAGTACTTGTAAGCAGGACACACACTATGGGTAGCGGTCAAGCAAATGAACTTTGATTGACGGTTATGCAAATGCACTTAGATTTAAGAAAATAAAAGTTTGTTTTTTTTAAAAGTAGACAACTAGTAAACAATATTATATTGTATGCGTTGTGCACACACAGTATAAGCTGTGAGCCTGACACACACACTTGCAAGCAGGAGCTAGCAGGGAGACAGGCAAATGAAGTTAGATTACACAGAAAAAAAAACGGAAAAAAAAAAATGAGTTTATAGCCCTAAAAAGGGCTTTTTGGGGTCCTGTGTTTACAGCAGAGATCTGATGAGTCCTTCAGCACTGCACTGGGCACTGAATAAACTTGCCTAGCTATTGATTTCCCTATTCAATCAGCAGCACCTACACTCAGCCAGGATCCTCTCAGTAAGACTGCAAGTTAGTTATGATTCCAAAATGGCTGCTGTCCATGAGGTAGAAGGGTGTGGAAGGGAGTGTATGCTGCTGATTGGCTGAAATGTGTCTGCTGACTGTGACATGCAGGGTCAAAGTTTGCTCAATGATAAAGTGTTGGGGGCGGGTCGAATCTCGCATATGTTCGCTGTTTGCCGCGAACGCGAACATGCTATGTTCGCCGGGAACAATCCGCCGGCAAACTAATCGCGACATCTCTACTTGCTATGTATTGAAGTCTCTTCCGTCCCCTTATCAGGGCATAAAAGTTTTTTCAGATATATCAGCAGCAACATTACTCAGTCAAACGCAGAGAATTTTCATCTTTTACTCTGGCTTTGAGGTCAGACAACCTTCCATACAAGTGGACATTTCCTGTTGGTTTATCAGTCTTAAAAGATTCAAGATGGTTCAAAATTAAATCACCATTAGAAGGGCGAGACTTGTTATCTAAATGGGGTATTTCCACTAAACCGCCCCTTGGTGGTACCAATGCATTAAAACCATTGAAACCAGAGTGGCAGAAGACATAGATCCTCTTATCCTAAGAGACTGTTTTTTTTTTTTTCACCCCGTTTGTTAAGAAGCCCATGAAAAGCTCCGGTGCAACCAATTATCTTCAGATAATCAAATTATCTTCACATAATTAGTGATATGATGTCCACCTGTGTGCAATCTAACTGTCACATGATCATGTCATTACATATACACACTTTTTTGAAAGGGCCCAGAGGCTGCAGCACCTAAACAAGAGGCACCACTAACCAAACACTGCAATGAAGACCAAGGAACTCTCCAAACAAGTAAGGGACAATGTTGTTGAGAAATACAAGTCAACTGGTCAGAGATTAGGTTACACAAAAAATATCCAAATCTTTGATGATCCCCAGGAGCCCCATCAAATCTATCATAACCAAATGGAAAGAACATGGCGCAACAGGAAACCTGCCAAGAGACGGCCGCCCACAAAACTCACGGACCGGGCAAGGAGGACATTAATCAGAGAAGCAGCACAGAGACCTAAGGTAACCCTGGAGGAGCTGCAGAGATCCACAGCAGAGACTGGAGTATCTGTATATAGGACGCCAATGAGCCGTACGCTCCATAGAGTTGGGCTTTATGGCAGAGTGGCCAGAAGAAAGCCCTTACTTTCAGCAACAAAAAAATAAAAAATGGCACGTTTTGAGTTTTTGAAAAGGCATGTGGGAGACTCCCAAAATGTATGGGGAAGGTGTTCTGGTCTGATGAGACTAAAATTTAACTTTTTGCCCATCAAAGAAAACGCTATGTCTGGAGCAAACCCAACACACCACATCACCCAAAGAACACAATCCCCACAGTGAAACATGGTGGTGGCAGCATCATGCTGTGGGGATGTTTTTCAGCAGCCGGGACTGGGAAACTGGTCAGAGTTGAGGGAAAGATGGATGGTGCTAAATACAGAGATATTCTTGAGCAAAACCTGTACCACTCTGTGCGTTTTTTACCTAATTTTTCTTTTTTCTTATTATATCATATCATTCCTTTTCCCATCTCCCTATCCCTATCTACTGTCCTCTCAATATCAGACCATTTGGGGGTTTCCTTAGAGTTCCACCTTAGGAATAAGCCATCTCTGCTGTTGGAAATTTTGGTTCTCAAACATGTGAAATAGCAATATTGCTGGACTCATAGGTATCCTTATACTTGTTATTACTTCGATCTGTTCTATTTAACTATTCCAATATTGTTGTATCTGTGGGCATTCCCACCAAATATGTAAATGGGAACCCCTATCATCACATCCTCTCCAACACTTTCCTGAATTTAGTTTGCTAATTCTATTCAAATTCGTGGGTACCATATGCCACCTCTGTATTAGTTTAAAATATAGTTCTCTATATGTAATACATAAAATGGTCTTTTTTACTAAAGAGCATGCTCTCAACCAGATTTCTTTTGTCCATACACAATCTGAATCTTTATCCCATTTAGTCATTCTATTTGTTTTCATACTTTCTTCTCTGGTTTTTAATATGTTATTACATTTAGAAATAGTGTGGGTTTTTGGACCTCTTACTATAATAAGTTCCAGTATTGAATAATCTCTGAATTTATTCAGTCAGATACCTTGAGATCTCAGTTCCTTTGTAATGGACATGTACTCAAGCCAATTAATATCTATATTCTGATATTTTTGTAATAACCTTGAGTGGGATAAACATATACTCTTGTCAAATATTTCACCTATTTTTGTTATTCCCACTTTTTTTAATTTTTGGAGAACTATACTTTTATTATTATAATGGAGGAGACTAATTGGGGCAGCTGGTGAGGGATATTTAGATAGTTCCCATACATTCCTGTTATTATACCAAAATTTGAATAAAGAGCGAATCACCCCAAATAGAGGTTCTAAGTTTCTAATATCTAATTTAGGGAGCCATAAAAGTATTTACGGAGAAGGTCCCCCATAAGATCCTCTTCTAATTTAAGCCATTTTGAGTTTTTAGATGCTATATTCCATCCAAGTAAATGATTTATCATAATGACCTTATGTATACATGGTAGAGAGGGAGTAGCTATTCCTCCCTTATCAACCGATCTCTTTGTAATATTTAATTTCAAACGTGTTTTTTTGTTGTTATTAATATATTTATTAAAAAAACTTTGCATATTATTAATCAAATACATTGGTGCCACATTGGTTATTTTGGGAACAATCACCATTTTTATCAACGCAATTCTGCCAGACCATGACAATTGTTCAGGTTTCCACTCTGAAATATCCTGTCTGATCTGCCTAAAAACTATCTCCATATTATTTTTCAAAGTAGACCTGATTGATGTTGTAAAATGTATCCCCAAATGGCAGATGCCCTTACTATTCCAATTCAGTCTGAATTTTTTTTTTAGGTAGTCATTTTCTTTCTCTCCAAGTCCAAAAATCAATGTATCTGATTTCATCTCATTGAATTTGAAATAGGAAATCTTACTAAATTCCCCTATCTTGTCCCAAACTACAGGCAGGGACCTGACGGGGTCTGTCAGAGTAGGCATCATATCATCAGTGAACATTAATACCTTATGTTGATTTCCTCCGATTGTTAACCCAGCAATGGCTTTTAATGTTCGTATTAATTCTGCCAGCGGTTCTAGGGTCAAAACAAATATTAACGGGGACAGGGGACATCCGTGTCTCGTTCCATTATAAATATTACATTTCTTAGTTTCATAATCAATACCCGTCACCTTTGCTCTAGAATTCATATAAAGTGACATAATTGCTTTATTGCCAAATTCCTCTAAACCAAATTTTTCTAAGACTGCCTCAATATATAGCCAATGTACCCTATCGAATGCTTTTTCGGCGTCCAATGAGATAGTTAACAACGGTATATCCTTAGCTTTAGCATGTCATAATAGATTAATCAATCTTCTTGTATTCTCTGAGCCTTGTCTTTTTGGAATAAAACCAACTTGATCATAATTGACAAGGTTAGAGGCATACTTTTTAAGCCTATTATCTAAAATCTTGGCATACATTTTCGTATCTATATTTAATACGGAAATTGGCCTATAGTTTAAAAAAAATTCTGGGTCTTTCCCTGGTTTGGGAATATTAACAATATTAGCTTCTGTCATTTCAGATGGAATCTTCCCAGATTGTTTAATTTCATTAAACATATTACAGAGGTTAGGACTTAAGAAATGTCTTATAATAGTTCCCAGTAAATCCGTCTGAACCAGGAGCTTTATTAACTTTTAAAACTGTAATAACTTGTTCTACTTCCTTCAATGTAATCTCTTTGTTTAATTCTATTAATTGCTCCTTAGCTATTCTAGGTAATTTAATTTGCCCTAAAAATGTCTCGATCCCATCTTTAGAGGGTCTTGGAAAGTTCACTTGATTCAAGGTTATATAAAGATTGATAGTATGTCTGGAAAAACTTAACAATTTCCCTTGGATAATTTTGTTTCCTATTATTTATATCACTAATATTAATTATTCTTTGTTTAACCCGCTGTTTTCTAATTTTATTGAGGAGACGTTTTCCTGCCTTGTTTCCCATAATAAAATGGTCTTCTTGAGACCTAAGAATGGCTTTATCTATTTGTTCCTGATGGATTTTCAGAATTTGTTTATTAACTTCCTTAATTTGTAATATAGTATTAGGATCTGAACATTTTTTGTTCTTGTTTTGGAGAACATTTACTTCTATATATAATATCTCTCAGTGTTTTTCCTCTCTTCTTATTAAGATATGCACTTCTAGCAATGCATAATCCCCTAATAAAAGCTTTATGTGTACACCAAATAGTTGTATCTAAGATAACAGATTTTTTATTTAAATCAAAGAAGCTACCAATTTCTTTTCTTAATTTATTTGTAATGTTTTCTGATTTCAACAGGAAACTATCCATTTTCCATTGCTTAGGTTTATATACATCCTGAGAGTCTTCCAATATTAAACGAATTGCTCCATGATCTGTCCAAATAATATCTCCTATTTTAATGGACTTAACCTTTTCCAATGTTTTAATATCTGTCAAAAAATGATCTATCCGTGTATAACATTGGTGTCTTCCAGAAAAATATGTATAGTCTTTTACATCCGGATTATAAGATCTCCATACATCGTATAGACCATTTTTAAGAATTTCCTTGGAGAGTTGTTTTGCAGATCTCATTAAAGTATCAGGAATTCCTTTTCATTTATTTATAGCTATTCTATCTATTGTTGGATCAAATACCATATTGAAATCCCCTCCCATAATCAACCTACCTTTTTTTATCTAATTTATTTGTTTAAGTATTTTCCTAATAAAAATTGTTTGGTTATAATTAGGGAGGTATAAGTTTGATATAGTATAAGTTTCTTTATTTACTTTCCCCTGCCAAATGATAAATCTGCCCTCTTTATCTGGGATACTATGATGTTCCAATATACTCAATTGTGTACTGAATAGGATAGCTACTCCCCTAGATTTTGAATTATACGATGATGTAATTGGTTCATCAAAGTGTCTACTAAAAATGCATGTGATTTACCTTCCCTCCAGTGTGTCTCTTGAAGGAGTACAATATCTGTCTTCTGTTTAAGAAAACTTGCAAGAGCAACTCTTCTTTTATAGGGGGTATTTAATCCCCTAGCATTTTGAGATATCACCTTAATTCCCATCTCTTTACTTACTTATTCTGTTTTTCTCTGTGTGCTATTTGGGGTTTCATTACAGATTATCTTTGTTTTTCCCATGCCTCTTCTATTCCTTATCCTTTTATATTCTCTCTTAAAACTAGATTTTAGGTTGTCAACTTTCACACTTACATTCAAACTCATAATTGCACAAGATCTCTTATGCAATTTATCTCACAGGGCTATTACACCAATGTACAGAAATAAGGGGGTATCAGAGGGCCCAAATGGGTCCTCAAGGGGAGAGCTGTGATATATTTTATCCTATTTTTCTAAAAATAACTCAACGTGAATTGTAATATAATGCTATTGACATACATTACTTTAGTGTACTATTAAAAACTACAATTTATTAATGTTTGTGCTGTTATACTATTCTATTATCGGAGATAAATATTTCTTGTTTCTAAATATTATGTGTTAGTATTCTTTAATATGAATATTTAAGTGAAAGTTTTCCCTTTTTTCAAAACATTTTTCCCCTTTCTTTCTCCTTTCTCTTCAATCTCCATCCATGTCTTAGTATATAATTATAACTATGTGTGTCTAAATATATTTATTTTATTTAACCAAGTTTCACTTTCTATAAACAAAATATTATTTTGAAACTTCACATTTTATCTTATTTCCCCCCCTTGTGGTGTGTCCAATTCTAATTAATTATCACTTCTTTTACATATTTCCTTATTACCAGTAGTAAGTCTTACTACCCTTAATCCCTAATAACATCTAAATTACTCTAGAAAAATAGTCATTGGGTTCATTATTCTCTTAGTTACTTTCGGCCTTTCAGAGTCAATTTACATTAAGTTATTTCCCAATTTGCCACTCAGAGGCTTTTAACAGTAAGTCCATCTTCATCTTTGTCTTCTGAGTTTTCTCTATCGCTATGTCCCATTTACATAATAGGTTTTCTCCTTCCTCTACTATTGTAATTTTATGCCACATTGAGTCTTTAGTAATCAGAAGGCCTTCCGGAAATCTCCATTTAAAACTTATTCCTGAATGAATCAAAGCTTGTGTGATGTTGCCATATGTTTTCCTCTTTATTAGTATAGCAGGTGCTATATCTGAGAATATTTTAATGTCCTTATACAGGGCCAGGAAGGATCTTTGCTTGAAGCTTGTTCTCATAATATTTTCTTTATCTGTTATATTATGAAATCTGATCATTATATCTCTAGGCAGGGATCCCTTTAATCTATGTGGTAGTGGAATCCTATGGACTGTATCCAGGGCATTTGTTTCTTGTGTGAATCTTGGAACTATACTAGAGAAAAAGTCCATAATATATTTTTTCAACTCGTGTTCTAGAACACATTCCGGGAGTCCCCTTAATCTGATATTTTTCTTTCTGATCCTATTTTCTATATTTGTTATTTTATGTTCCAAATCAATAACTTTTTTTCTAATGCTGTTGTGTATTCTAAAACTGAGATATGATCTTTAATAAGTTTTTCCAATTTAATTTCTATTTCCTCGATTCTTGAGTGTGTCTCCTTGATAGCTTTATAATTCTCCCCTATTTGTTCCTTTAAATCAGTTGACAATTTATATTGAAATTCTGTCATAATCTTTCTCATCTTCGTCGATGACAATGCATCATCTCCCAATATATTTGAATCATTAGAGTACGAGGATTCAGTATTACTTCCTCTACTTTGATTATTATCTTTCATATTTATTTGAGATTCGTTTTGCAATTTATTTACAGAACTAATTTTTGGAGAGAAAATAGGTGGAATTTTCTGTATTGACTGTTTTTTCTCCCTTGTTTTGGCTTAATTTATTATTACTAAGGGAGTTCACTATCTATGTTGTGTTGAGGGCTGATCTTCCACTGCCTCAGCAAGTTATAGCCTCTATGGCGTCCTTCAAGTTAGTTCATCCACCATGTACAGTATTCAGTCCCACGTCCCAATCTCTAGAGCTCTCACCTCTATTATATGGGTCTACTCTTGACTAATATGTCCATTCAGATTTTCCACCTATAGGATATCAGTGTCATGAATTCCATCCGGCTATTAACTTATATTTACTTCCTTGTTGTTGTTTTTTTCATATAGTGTTTCCACACATTTCTTTGACACCTCAAGGCCTCTGTTGGATTTCACGAAGAGTGTCTCTCCTGCTATTAGCTTCTGTTTGCTGCCATGTATATTAGCCAAAATATCATACTGTTTATATGCTGTCTCTCCCATACGCTGCTTCTGTATAGCTTTCACTTTTATGTAGTGGGTGGATTCCTGGCCAGGGTCTCTCTGGCTATATCTTGTGTATTTTCCAGGATATTGTGCTGTTTATATGTTGGATCACCCACACGCTACTTCTGTGCCTCTTTCCCACATCTCTCCTCTGGAGCTCTTGCCTCTTATACAGTGGGTCAATTCCTGTCCGGGCTCTCTCTAGCTCTTAGTTTGTCTTGGCTGCCTTGTGTATTTATCCAAAATAGCATGTTTTTTATATGCTGACTAGGCTACTTCTGAGACTCTTTCCCGCGTCTCTCCTCTGGAGCTCTCACCTCTCACTGCGGGTCAGTTCCTGGCCGGGGTCTCTCTAGCTATTAGCATGTCTTTGCTGCCTTGTATATTTATCCAAGATAGCGTGCCGTTTATACACTGACTCTCCCACAGGCTGCCTCTGAGCCTCTGTCCCAACTCTCCTCTGGAGCTCTCACCTCTATACAGCAGGTCGATTCCCGGCCGGGGTCTCTATAGCTTTTAGCTTATCTTTGCCTCCTTGTATAATTAGCCTTCAGGTCGGGTTTCCAATACCGCTCCTAGCTGCTACAACTGCAGCTCCTGTACTTCAGGGCCACTTCCGACTACTGTATCAAAGCGGGTTATTCACGTAGGTGATTTTAATGCCACAGCATCTCTCCTACTATTAGCTTGTATTTGTTGCCTTGTATATTATCCAAAATGTTGTGCTGTTTATATGCTGGCACTCCCACCCACTGCTTCTAGAGAGTTCTCACCTCTATGCATTGGGTTGATTCCTGGCCAAGGTTTCTATGGCTATTAGCTTGTCTTTATTGCCTTGTATATTTATCCAATATAGCGAGCTGTTTGTATGCTGACTCTCCCACAAGCTGTTTCTGTGACTCTTTCCCGCGTCTCTCCTCTGGAGCTCTTACCTCTATATAGCGGTTCCCGGCCTTGATTTCAGTCAAATTTCCAATGGATATAAAGTCGGTGACTCATTAGCTTGTATTTACTGCCTTATATAATATCTCCGATGGCATACTATTTATATACTGACTTGCCCAACCCGCTACTTCAGCAATTCCTTCCCGCATCTCTCCATTAGAGCTCTCACCTCCATATTGCGGGTCCGCTCTCAACTGTAGTATCAATTCAGGTTTCCAGTCAGTGTAAAGTAACAGGCACAATCCGTCCAATTCCATTCGGCCATTCATTTCTGTATGCTATCTCACCATTTTAGGCAGTGTTTTCACTGAGACACCATTGAGCTGCCGGCTCTCCCTCTCTCCCCTGCAGACGTCTCACTCGTCTGCACTAATCATTTCCAGTCATGCCCCCCCACTCCTCTTTAACTGGTACTTAATAACTATCAGCCTTATTAAATTGCAATTTGGCAAATTCTAAAGGGCTCTATATAAGCATATAGCATTTTTTTTTACAGAAGTTCAGAAGTTAGTTAAGACCTTGCTTTTGGATAGAAGTTCACTAACTAAAAACTTCTGTAAAAAAACATTTGCTCTATGCTTAAATAGAGACCTTTAGAATTTGCCGAATTGCAGTTTAATAAGGCTGTATGTTATTGAACCCTTTAATCACCAGGTCTTATTATAATATACCAAAATATATCACTTGAGTGGTAGGCTTAACTGTCATTGGAAACACTATTAATATTACATTAGTTCTTTAAATAATTTATATTTAACTTTTTGTATTTTTATACCCTCTCCTCTATAGGAGTGGTTACATCAATTAATTTTTATAAATCTTTAAAGAATCCAAAATTTCACGGAGAAAATTCGGTCCACTTATTTTTAAAAGTAAGACATCATCGCTATTAAACTAGTATGTATAAAACTCTATTTTGTATAAAAAAAAAAATCAGGTTATGTCTTTTTTGTAAAGATTTGACACACTTTATAATTGTTTTTATAATTAGTCAATTAAAACTTCACAATATAGTTGTGTTTTTCACTTTAGCTAAGTATATTACAATTAGTTAAGTTTTTTTTTTCTTTTGATCATTTTGTAACACTATCAATAGTCTTTCTGAACAACAAATTTTGAAGTAATTCACATTTTCTTAGACAAGACAATCACTTATCCTCACCTCCTTCGGCCTATACCTGCCTCACACTTCTTATTATCGGCGTAGAGCCTAGTAACAGGTCTCAAATGTTTATACGTATGTATGTTAGTATTAATGGTTATGTAACCAAAATATCATTTATTTGTTTAAAGGTTCCTAAGTATAGGATAAGGTTGGGTTGTTTCCAAAATCAAGTTTTCATTATTCATTCAGAACTAAACATAAAATTAAAGTTAGCAAACTAGCACTTTAACCTTGAAAGTAATACATTTAACTGACATTTAAAGTTCTTAATTCCCCTAGTAAGAGGAGCTCTTTATTGAGACTGATGAAACAACAAAGTTGTGATATTTTATTCCTCCAAGAATCACATTCCGATGGGAACAAAACTCCAAATTTTGGTTCTAATGGTTATCATCCAAAATATAATTCTACATAAAAAAAAAACTCTAGAGGTGTTTAAATATTATTTAGTAAAAAACATATAATTAAGGAAGATCTAGTCGAAATAGAGACATATGGTAGATACATTTTTTGGTTGGGTGAGATAAATAATCAGAGGTTCACATTGGTCAACCTATACAACAAATGATTTATAAAATTAATAAATATAATTATGGACGTGTAGTCATGGCTGGAGATTATAATTTCACAATTAATCCCGACCTTGACAGGAAAAGGTATAAACCTATTAAAAAACAAATTAAGATCCAAAACGACTCAACTTTACTGCATAAGCTGATCATTGATAACAATTTATATGATGCCTGGAGGATTATGTTACCTAACCAGATTGATTTTTAATTTTATTCTCCAGTTCACAAAATGTACTCTAGGCTAGATTTTTTTTTGGTGGACAGACCTACTAAGAAACTAATAACTTTTGCTGAAATAGGTCCTATCCCTATCTTAGATAATGCTTATGTATCATTAAAGATCAAACTAGACTCAGACAAAAAGTTAAAACTGGTGTGAAAATTGGATAACTTATTGATTATTAATGACAATAAAAAGAAGTATCTTATTTCTCAGATCAAAGAATTTTCTGAGCTCAACAAAAACTCTGTTTCATCTAAATGTTTGTTGTGGAATACTCAGAAGGCATACATCAGAGGTATCTTAATTAAAATGAAAGGTAATTTAATAAAACAAAGAGGTACATCTTTGCATAATTTACTAATTCAGTTGTATAATCTTGAGAAAGATAACAAACTAAATCCATCAGAAAAAAATTCTAGTGAGATTAAAAATCTACAAAAACAAATTAACAGCTAATCTCTGATAAGGCCTTATTTCGCTTACAACAAAAACTTCACCAGTATGAAAATAAAGGGCCCTATTAAATTCTCCCTCGTAGTTCTCTCGGTGCTCGCAAAAGGCAGTTTTCCTACTGTTTGCGAGAACCGAATCTCTCGCAGCCTGCTTTGCGATATGACTGCGAGAAAATGGCAGAGAATAGGCTCCGAGAGAGCTACGTAGCCTTAAATCTATGCACGAGTCTCGCATATCGTAAGAATCCCTACGTGGACAAAAAGTCCACGGAAGGGATCCGAAAGCCTCTACGTGCTGCCTCGGAACAGCCCGAGACAGCAGTGTGAGGCTCCCCCCTGCACCCTATACACATCCCCATGCTGCAGGGGTCTCTATCAGGACCCCTGCAGCACCCCCACATTAACCTCTTGTAGCGGGGGTCCCCGATCTGCATAGATCAGGCCCCCCGCTGCATTTAAAACTTTTAAATTCCCCGCCGCGGCTCCTTAAAGGGGCCGCGGCACACTATTACCCAATCCCGGCCGCGGCACTTAAAATTAACCCCCCTCTATGCTGGGGGTCCCCATCGGGACCCCCCAAGTGTCCCCACATAAACCCCCTGCAGCGGGGGGCCTCGATCGGCACCGATCGTGACCCTGATGCAATTCAATTTTAAATTTCCCGCCTCGCGGGTCCTCAAAGGACCGTAAAGTTCCTGAAAGGACTCGCACTAAAAATATTAACCCCAGGCAACTAGAATTACCCCATTAACTCATGATGGTCAATACAGACCACCATAAGGCCTAAATTAACCCATTAACTCATGATGGTTAATACAGACCACCATAAGGCCTAAATTAACCCATTAACTCATGATGGTCAATACAGACCACCATAAGGCCTAAATTAACCCATTAACTCATGATGGTCAATACAGACCACCATAAGGCCTAAATTAACCCATTAACTCATGATGGTCAATACAGACCACCATAAGGCCTAAATTAACCCATTAACTCATGATGGTCAATCCAGACCACCATAAGGCCTAAATTAACCCATTAACTCATGATGGTCAATACAGACCACCATAAGGCCTAAATTAACCCATTAACTCTTGATGGTCAATACAGACCACCATAAGGCCTAAATTAACCCATTAACTCATGATGGTTAATACAGACCACCATAAGGCCTAAATTAACCCATTAACTCATGATGGTCAATACAGACCACCATAAGGCCTAAATTAACCCATTAACTCATGATGGTCAATACAGACCACCATAAGGCCTAAATTAACCCATTAACTCATGATGGTCAATACAGACCACCATAAGGCCTAAATTAACCCATTAACTCATGATGGTCAATCCAGACCACCATAAGGCCTAAATTAACCCATTAACTCATGATGGTCAATACAGACCACCATAAGGCCTAAATTAACCCATTAACTCTTGATGGTCAATACAGACCACCATAAGGCTCTATTTAACCCCATCAGTCCCATAAGGGTATATTATTACCATTATGGGCCTGTTACAACCCAACATTAACCACATAAGTGCCATGATGGTCCTCAAGGACCATCATGACACTAACTACAAACACTACACTATAACCCCCAATAAATCATTTAATCTAAACTAACCCCCCTCTACACTAATCTATTAACACTTACACTACCTACCTACACTACCTACCCCCTAATAAACCTCCCCAACACTCTAATTACAAAAAACAAAAAAACCTACAGTACAGAAAACAAAAAACAAATTACAACCCCACCCCCCACTACAGAAAACAAAAAAATACATTACAACCCCACCCCCCACTACAGAAAATAAAAAAATTACACACCTGAAAAGGAAAGACAGATAAACACAATACAATACATGACATTACATACATTACATATAATATATTACATATAATATATTACATATAATATATAATATATTACATATAATATATTAAATATAATATATTACATATAATATATTACGTATAATATATTAAATATAATACATTACATACATTACATACAATACATGACATTACATACATTACATATAATATATTATATATAATATATTAAATATAATATATTACATATAATATATTACATATAATATATTACATATAGTCCAAATCAAATACCCCCTATCTATCTAACATACAATCTATTTAATTTAAAATAAATCCTAACTATATCAAATACATCCCCCTATCTATCTAATATACAAAAAATCCTAACTACATACACAGACCCTTATTCTAAAATAACATAAAATAATTACAGTCCTAACTACACAGACCCTAATTCTAAGCTAAAATCAATAAATTAAGACCACTTACCTTTAAGATGTTGCTTCAGATCACTAACCTATGGGTCAAACAAAACAAAAAAATTAGTACAAAACATTAACATCCAATAACTAAACATTCTATACATTCTAAATATTCAACTCACCTTTACAGCATGTCCCGTCACTGTTTAGCTCTTCCGGCGCGGCCCTGTTAAAAAAAAAAAAACACAATACATGAATACATTAATACAATATATAAACAATAAATAAAATACACAAATAAACATCTAAATATACATTTAACTTACCTCCCCGCGATGTCCCCGGCCTTCTCTCCTTCAGCCCCGGCTGGGCCGCGGAACCATCCGCGCTCTAAAAAAAAAAAAAAAAAAAAACTAACGGAGGTCTGCACTGGCAGACCTCCCCGACGCTAATGAACCTCCCGGAGTCGTTTCCGGGAGGAAATAAGCATTGGCGGCTTGTGATTGGCTGAAAAAGCTGTCTATCAATTTCAGCCAATCAAAAGTCGTCAATGTGTGAGCCAATCAGGATGGGATACACCCCAATATCCCACCCTGATTGCCTAAAACACTGTTCTATCTTTCTGGGAACCAATCACAACGCTCAGATGCCTTCAGCCAATCACTATGGGATACACCCCCACGGAGTGATTGGTAGAAGACATCTGCGCATCCTGATTGGCTCCTACATTGACGACTTTTGATTGGCTGACAGCTTTTTCAGCCAATCACAAGCCGCCAATGCCAATTTCCTCCCGGAAACGACTCCGGGAGGTTCATTAGCGTCGGGGAGGTCTGCCAGTGCAGACCTCCGTTAGTTTTTATTATTTTTTTTTTTTAGAGCGCGGATGGTTCCGCGGCCCAGCCGGGGCTGAAGGAGAGAAGGCCGGGGACATCGGGGGGAGGTAAGTTAAATGTATATTTAGATGTTTATTTGTGTATTTTACTTATTGTTTATATATTGTATTAATGTATTCATGTATTGTGTTTTTTTTTAACAGGGCAGCGCCGGAAGAGCTAAACAATGACGGGACATGCTGTAAAGGTGAGTTGAATATTTAGAATGTATATAATGTTTATTTATTGGATGTTAATGTTTTGTACTAATTTTTTTTTTGTTTGACCCATAGGTTAGTGATCTGAAGCAACATCTTAAAGGTAAGTGGTCTTAATTTATTGATTGTAGCTTAGAATTAGGGTCTGTGTAGTTAGGACTGTAATTATTTTATTTTATTTTAGAATAAGGGTCTGTGTATGTAGTTAGGATTTTTTGTATATTAGATAGATAGGGGGATGTATTTGATATAGTTAGGATTTATTTTAAATTAAATAGATTGTATGTTAGATAGATAGGGGGTATTTGATTTGGACTATATGTAATATATTATATGTAATATATTATATTTAATATATTATATGCAATATATTATATGTAATATATTATATGTAATGTATGTAATGTCATGTATTGTATGTAATGTATGTAATGTATTATATTTAATATATTATATGTAATGTCATGTATTGTATGTAATGTATTATATGTATGTATTGTATTGTGTTTATCTGTCTTTCCTTTTCAGGTGTGTAATTTTTTTATTTTATGTAGTGGGGGGTGGGGTTGTAATGTATTTTTTTGTTTTCTGTAGTGGGGGATGGGGTTGTAATTTGTTTTGTTTTTTTCTGTACTGTAGGTTTTTTGTTTTCTGTACTGTAGGTTTTTTGTTTTTTGTAATTAGAGTGTTGGGGAGGTTTATTATGGGTTAGGTAGTGTAGGTAGGTAGTGTAAGTGTTAATAGATTAGTGTAGAGGGGGGTTAGTTTAGATTAAATGGTTTATTGGGGGTTATAGTGTAGTGTTTGTAGTTAGTGTCATGATGGTCCTTGAGGACCATCATGGCACTTATGTGGTTAATGTTGGGTTGTAACAGGCCCATAATGGTAATAATATACCCTTATGGGACTGATGGGGTTAAATAGAGCCTTATGGTGGTCTGTATTGACCACCATGAGTTAATGGGGTAATTTAGGCCTTATGGTGGTCTGTATTGACCATGAGTTAATGGGTTAATTTAGGCCTTATGGTGGTCTGTATTGACCATCATTAGTTAATGGGTTAAATAGGGCCTTATGGTGGTCTGTATTGACCATCATTAGTTAATGGGTTAAATAGAGCCTTATGGTGGTCTGTATTGACCACCATGAGTTAATGGGTTAATTTAGGCCTTATGGTGGTCTGTATTGACCATCATGAGTTAATGGGGTAATTTAGGCCTTATGGTGGTCTGTATTGACCATCATGAGTTAATGGGTTAATTTAGGCCTTATGGTGGTCTGTATTGACCATCATGAGTTAATGGGGTAATTTAGGCCTTATGGTGGTCTGTATTGACCATCATGAGTTAATGGGTTAATTTAGGCCTTATGGTGGTCTGTATTGACCATCATTAGTTAATGGGTTAAATAGAGCCTTATGGTGGTCTGTATTGACCATCATGAGTTAATGGGGTAATTCTAGTTGCCTGGGGTTAATATTTTTAGTGCGAGTCCTTTCAGGACCTTTACGGTCCTTTGAGGACCCGCGAGGCGGGAAATTTAAAATTGAATTGCATCAGGGTCACGATCGGTGCCGATCGAGGCCCCCCGCTGCAGGGGGTTTATATGGGGACACTTCGGGGGTCCCGATGGGCCCCTGCAGCAAGGTTTTCATGTGAGGACAATTCGGGGGTCCCGACGGGGACTCCCGCATTGAGGGGGGGTTAATTTTAGGTGCCGGGGGGGGGTATTCGGAGTACCCCCACGGCAGGGATTATGTGGGGGACTGCCGCGGAGGTCCCTTTTAGGACCCCCGCAGCAATTGCTGAGGAGGGGAGCCTGCGATATCATCTCGCAGGCTGTCACTCCTCATGTACATTTACGCAGTGTAGATACGTACGGCCCTGCTGCGTAGCTCATACGTTGCTCGCAGCAGGGCTAATTTAATAGCATTGGAACTTAGAGAAACTTTGCAGTACGTAGGGCTTAAGTAGAAGCCTCTTATTTACGAGGCTGGAATTTAATAGGGCCCAAAATTAGCAAATTACTATCAAATAAGATCAATGTTAAAAAACAAAACACTATTATTGAGGGGGGTATTAGCCAAGGAAAATGGGTCAGGAAATGGGTCCCTTTGATATTGCTAAAGCTTTTGCTTCATATTATTCAAAACTATATAATCTCTCACAATATTCGGAAGCCATACCTCCTTCAAAGGTAGACATTAAAAACTTAAGGAAATATAATCTTCCAAAAAAATTACACTATCTCAACTGGAGGTGTTGAATGTTCCCATTTCCGAATTAGAAATTAATAATACCATAGAACTACACAACTACTGGTCCAGGCGGTTACAGTAATTTATTTAAAAAAAGTTCAACTCAGTTCTAACCCAATTTTTAAAATGTCTATTTAAAAAATTTATGTGTCTGGGCAAAATCCCACATAAAATGTTAAAAGCCACAAGCATTGTGATACCAAAAAAAGATCAAGATCTTCAAAAATGTGCTAGTTATAGACCCATTTCATTAATGAACGCAGACTTGAAACTTTACTCTAAAATTGGGGCTACTAGACTGGGAAGTATAGTGCATACCTTGATGTCCACTGATCAAGCCGGTTTTTCTTCCCAGAAGACATGGTCCGGACATTGTCAGAAAACTTATGAATTTAATATCTATTTCTAAGAGTTCATGTACCTCCCCCTATTCATTTCTTTAGATGCCAAAAAAGCTTTTGATTGGGTGGGGTGGGAGTACATGAAACTGAAACTGTCTGAAATGGGTTTGGAAAATTTCGGCTTACATGCAATGATATTATTTTGTCCCTTACCTCGCCCAGTCAATCCTTGACTCATTTGGAACAAATTGTCTCTAGATTTGGTTATATATCCAACTATAAACTAAATGCTTCAAAATCTGAGATTTTGACAATCTCCCTAATAAGATCAGGGAAGAACTGGAGATAAAATGTCCATACAACTGGCATTCAAAATCTTTTATTCATCTAGGAATTACATTCTGTGAAGACATCAGTAAGGTGCCTTCTATCAACTTAGGCAATGTGTTTTTCAAAAGTGATAAATCTATAAAATCTTGGAGGGGTTTTCGCTTGTCTTTCTCAGGTAGAGTGGCCAGTATTAAAATGGTCATCTTGCCGAGAATTAATTATATCTTACAATCTATTTCTATTCCCTTTCCAAAGGTTTGGCTTACACGTTTTCAGACCTTAATTGACAAATTTATACATTCTGGTAGACATACAAGGTTAAATAGATCAATTATGGTTAAAACATTTTGTAATGGTGGTATTGGTTATCCAGTAATTAGACTTTACTATGAAGCCATTAGATTATCACATGTTCTGAAATGGCTTGACCATAACAATAAATATCCATGGCAACAAATTAAAAGTTCACTTATTATGAATCAAGACTTAAAGTTGTTGCTTTTGTTTGAAAAATGTCCTGCTAAATATTTAATGAAAGGCTGAGCTATAGTCAAGTCTAACTAACACCATTGACAACGTATTAATAAAAAGCAGGCATATATTCCCTTTCCTAGTTTGTTAATTCCAATTTCTACTATTATTAAATTAATTCAAACTACTACAAATTCTAGTTCCCCAATTAATTCTTCTCAGACACTTAGTGATTTTTTGGGGGGATAGAAAGCGTCTCTCCTTTTCTCAATTCAAAAATAAACTTGGTATTTCAACTTTTTGTTGGTTAACATATGACCAAATAAAATTATGTATAATAACGTTTTTTGCAAGCAATAGAACCTAGTTGAATTGCTTGTTCAAAAAATGTATTTCTCCCACCTTGTATCTAAATGTTTCCATATTATATGATCTAACATTGAAAAAACGAAGTCTGCTTCTTTGATGTTGTGGGAGCAAGACTTCACCAACTCAATTTCCCAAAAGTAGTTGGAAAAAAGCTTTCTGGGCTATAAATAACTTTATAAAAAATACTTCCCAAAGGGAGGTATACTTTAAGAGTTTAAATAGACGGTATATTGTCCCTCTCAGAGTATATAAAATCTCCCATGACATCAAAGATAAACTTTGTTGGAGAAACTGTGGGGTTATTGGCAACCAATTTCATATATGGTGGGAGTGTCCTCTTATTAACCCGTTATGGGTTGAGTGCTTTGAATTTGGTTGTCTATTGCATATTATTTTTGACGCTCTTAAAACCAGAGAACTTGCGTTTATTATTCAGATCTGTACTACAGTCAAATCTGACATTATCGTCAGATGGAAACAACCCAACCCTCCTTGTTGGGCTGAAATCTTTGAAAAAATGAACTATATTAGAGACTTAGAAAACATCTATGAATCCGGTAAAATTATCAATCAACACAAATCTAAATGGTTGGTTTGGGACTCTAATTTTAGATTAGACTTTTTTGACCCTTATTCGGGTACCATTATAGGTTATGAATGTGGTGTGAATAAGGCTATATCTGTTTTTTTTCTCTTCTTTCTTTTCCCTTTGTTATTGCACAATAATTTGTTATACTTTAGTTCAATTATCAGGCGTAGCCTTGTCTGTTTGTTTTCATACTGTTGTTATTTGAAAAATTAATACAAAAAAAAAAAAAAAAGAACACATATATATATATATATATATATATTTGTCTGCCCCATACTAAAAAGCATCCTGATCTAAAAAAAAAAAATATTACTAAAAAATATAGTGCATATTCTCCGCTACTTCAATGATTCCACATGGGGATTAGATTACAAGATGATCTGATAAACTAAAATTAAACATTTTTTTCTTCACAAAAACATCTTTTGTGTACGACCTTGGACATAAGTGTTTTTGGAAACATTGGATCTTGGCAAGTATCCAGTATAATAAAAAGAAATAATAGCCTGCAGCTGCAATTAATTTAATAATTTTACACATTATAATCTTTAAATGGTTTTTAAATGTAATAAAAATTGAAATAATCTTTATTTTTATCTTTTTTCAATAACCAGTTTTTTACCAATTACTGTATTTTCTTGTAACTAATTTTCTCAAATATTAACCTTTAAAAAAAATATTTTATATAATTATGACCCAGATCTAAAAAAAATCTTTATTTGATTATCCAAAATTGCCGGTAGATAGCAAGTCTACCTTCTTCTCCTTCGTCAAATAGCTCCGATCCGGAATCAGTCTAGATATAACCACCTCTTATAGGTAAGAAAACCTTGCACGCCTTTTAAAAGGTAAGGTACACCTCTAAAGCTTTTTCTAGGTAAAGCAAACATTACGGCTTAAAAACCTGCTGATAAATTTAGGACAAACACAGGATCCAGACAAATACAGAAAACATATAATTACATGATTGTGAACTCACAAACTATTTTACATGCACATAAATGTTCTTATCATCTTGTAATAATGTATGTATATATATATATATATATATATATATATATATATATATATATATATATATATATATATATATATATATATATATATATATATATATACTAATCCTAAACATAATTGTACAAAATAACCAAACCAAAAAAACTATATATGACATAAAACCAATTTCTCAAATTACATATGACACTTTGTATAAATACAAAATATTTTCTATAATCAAGTATAATTTCACTGAAATAACTGTGTGACTTACTCATTAAATCCTTTATCTCATCAATATTTCTATAAAAAATCATGCTAAACTGAATAAAAAACACTAAACTGACCAAACCATCATGAAGTCATAAAACTTTCTTTTCTAAATTATTTCTAAAACATGACTAAACAACAAAACAAACCATTTCTTACGGTTAGTTCCCACAGAATATACAATTAAAATGACTCTACCTTATCAGCATACACTTTATGGATATCATTTAAGGTGGTCTGGGCAGGTGCTCAAAACCTCTTACTAAATTTAAACACAGATATGTCATTATTAACAATTGTCTATTAATCACAACTTTATTAAACCAAAGATAAAACACATTAAATAAAAATAACACAATATGCATTAATAAAAAAAACAAACTGTAACACAATAAAATCTTTAACTCTTAACAATAATGGGAGCTGCCTGCCTCAGTTTTCATTATTACACCTTGCAATTAATTTCACAAACAATAATCAATGATCTCAGATTGGACCAATTTACCTACCAGACAGGATTTTGCAAGTAATATGACATTTTCTAAGGAGTAGCCTTCACACAAAGGATTTTACCCTTTCTCTTTTGCCAAGCTCCGTTTCTACCTATAGCTCTTATCACCTGAAAAAACATTCCTCAAACATTCAATTACGTGCTAAAATCACCTAAAAAAAAATCTTCTAATCTTCAAAAAAAAAAAAAAATACATGACACTTTTTTCTTCTCCCGTAATAACTTCAATGCACCTTAAGGGAAAGAGAAAGAAACAAATATCTTAGCCCTCTTGAATTTCTACTGGGTAACATATTTATAAACAAAAAGTTATCTTTTACAAAAAACAGAATATAGACAAAAATAGCAAAATTAGAACAGATAACATAGACATTTTGCAGGAAAGAATAACACTTTTAAGCACACAAATGAAAAACACACCGTTGTCAAAATAAAGTAAACTTATCTTTACACACAAAAAAACTACCACAGGTTTATAACACAATAAAATAATGCGTATGATAATATACTCATATATAAAAATAATCAATGACATTTGCTTCCGTTAAAAATATGCACAACTCTTGAAACTGGAAAGATCAGCTTTATCGAAAGTCTAATTTTAACAAAGATTAGTTTAATTAGCTCTCTCCTCAACTAGAAACACACGAGACGGAACAGTTAATCATAAAAAGAGATTGTGTAGGGGAGAAGAATGCAAGCAGTTTACACAGCCTCAAAAAGCAGGCAGGCGGCGGGCAGCGCTGCTATTTCTCTCTCACAGCTTCACTGCAAAGTGCAGAGAAAGAAGAAAATGAAAATCTTAAAAGCAACAATAACCAATTAAAATATAACCTATTTAGAACACACAGCCTGCGCTATACAAAGAGAAATGAGATAATAACAGTGTTTGTATCAGTCAATTCACACACTTTTTACTTAATATCACTAATTAGCATTCTAGGTTATCAACAACAAACAAAAAATGCAATCATACAAGGTTCTGGATAGAAGTGACAGCCTGAGTCACTGTGTGACTGTGTCCTGCTCACTTCTACAAGCTTCAGTTTCTATTGGAGATACGCATCACAATCAATCCTATACAGATTTCATGAATAGCCTCTGCTCACCTCTAATTTTGGCCATGATTAGTTGTCAAAAAGTCTCGCCCACAAAAATTCCTGCAGCTCAGGGTGTTATTTACGGACAATTAAGTGTACTCCTAGCTCGGCTTGCCAAATGTTTGGGAAAAACCATACTCACAAACCACTTTTTACTCCGAAACTCAGTCATGATACCAAATATTTTCTTATTATTGGAGTTTATTAAGACAAAAATGTGGGTCAGCAGCAAAAAACATCCAAAATGCCTGCTACTGGCTGGCTGGCTGACAGAAACACAAACAAACACAGCTTTTATGATGTTTACATAAAGACAATGGGATAATCCATTTGCACCAATCTAGGAAAATTAGACATTCCCACCACCAGCCAATAAATGGTTATTTACATTATTATAGCCAATAAGATATAACACGTGATCAGCACTTATCAAGCATGTCTTGGTACGTCACACTTGATACCCAAAAAATAATTGTATTTATTATCTCTGCGCATAGGGCAAGAGTTGGCCTTGTATATGACTGAAATACATATTTTGTTTATGTTAGAAAGTTGTTTACTGTTTCTAGAACAGATTTATTATGAGAAATAGGGACTTGTTTACACTTAGTTAATTATGTACTCTTATAAATTCATTGTTTTTATTGTTTCCTACCTTATAGCCAATAATTAAAAAATAACTGGTTGACAGCTTACATCTTAGCCAAATATCACACTTGCTGAAAAAAGTGATAAATGCTATGTATACACTAAAAATGTATGAATATTTGTATATTACCACAACACCGCCTGCATTCTTTAACTACATAGGATGCAGTGGTCCAATAAATTGACTCTCTATTGCTTGATTACTGTTTTTTGCACATGAATGACAGCAATTTGTCAGTTTCATGGATTTAATGAGGCATCCTTCTATCCCTTGTTAATTCCATGGAGCTGACGTGTCAGTGTCCTTGTTTGTCATCATCTGCATGTGTAGTGTGTGATGCACATGTGGTGGCACGTTGGTGTATGTGATATTCACCTGACATGGAGGCTGGATCCTGCTGGGCAACCGGGCCTGAAGCTCCAGCGGCAGAAACTGTCTCAGAAGGTCCCTGGTGACCCTCTCCCACTCAATATAGGTCGTGATGTGGCTCTGGTCCTCCTTGGCCATCATCCTCCTCACCTTGGCCCTGATGTTATTGAAGCAGTGCTTTACAGATCTCACATGCCTTGGCGCTTTGCCTACCACAGTAACCGTAAGATTGTGTTTATGCTTTAGGATTGCATCATAGATCTTAGGAGATCTCTGAGAGGTAAAAGATTTTGGCAGATTTGAAATTTTTGCGTTATGCTCATTGATTTGAGACAGCTCAATTTTTTTTCACAAGTCAAAGAACAAAAAACCCACTTAAATAATAAACAAACTGACAGAGTTAACTCACTCCTAGGCTGAAACTGTAAAAGTTTTATGAAGGGTAAAAAAAACAAAGAGGAGAGCAGTCGTTTTCCTCCTATTCTTGCGGTGGACCGGCTTGTATCACTAAAACTAGATACTAAGGCGACTCGCAAGACTAGCGTTGGATTAGCATATTCCCCAGGGGTATAATTAGTAACATTAACATTATAAACATACTGTATGTATAACAGTGACACTATAAGAGTTAATTAAAAGCTGATAACAAGGACTCTATTTGGCATGTTAAACTTTCATTTTTAATAACTCTTAGAAAAAATATAAATATATAGTTGTATTTTAGGCTTATACATAAATACAGTCATTAGGATTTATAACGTAAGGAAGATATATAAATCTGTTTTAATGATCTCTTAAACCTGATTTCATCAATTGATCATTTAGATTCCTCCCTCTTTTATATGCAAATAAGGAATATCCCCAAAGCTTTTTACCATAAGTTTCATCATTTTTCAATATTGGCATTATTCCTTAATAACATCACGCACTATTCTAGCATGTACATCAATCTGAGTTATATCTGGTAAGAGTATAAAAGATTATGTAACATGTATAATGATCATTGTAATTAACTGAATCTGGAAGTATTAGTGTGGGTGGAAGTTCCACGTTTGATTATTGCTTGATTAAAATGTTTGCCATGTCCTTTTTGGGGGTCTGGGATGAACCCCTTACCCCTACCAAGGACTGCATTTCAGGGCCAAAACCTGTTATGGCTGCTTTTTCAGTGATCAATGAACCATTGTAGACACTAGCCCATGGGACCACCATGATTACTAGTTGGTTTAGCGATGGATCAAATGGGCTGGTATCAAAGCCAAGCATATACCACTAAGATCCATATGGCATTTGCTTGGCTGATCCTTTAATCCTGGGTCCCTGATTTCCATGACTGGAGGTGATGTTCCTGATTGTATTTTGTGTACCGTGAGACCCAAATCCTTACAATCTGGGATGTTCCTGAAGCTGAAGGCAAGAGGTTTTGGGGTAAACGTGGTACCATCACCTCTTGGTCATCACAGGGTAAATCCTAGAGATAAAATGTGGGGTCTGAGGATTAACACCACATGTATTTAAGTGTGATAATTTTAGTTTCCCATGATAAATCCAAAACATCAACAATCAATACAAACTTTGAGAATTATCAGACATGTTAAATGCAAGTGTTTTGTACACTATAAATGTTTAGAAAATGTCAGATTTCCATTTGAATCAATTCTCCAGTCCCTAAAGCCCCTTGTCTGCCCCATCAATGCTCCGACCTGCCAGACTTGGCCATTTTATTATACAATAGCATTGAATGTTGCTGTTTGTGGCAGACATTACAATGTAAGATCCTCTCTCCTAAGCGTTTACTTAAAACCCACAGTGAGGTGTGATTCCAAAAAAAAGCATGGCGCATGGGTTGTAACACAACAATCACATTTACCTCTTCCCACTGTTAATGACGTGAGATTAGAGATCTGGCCGTGAGAGAAAATCATAAAAGAACAATCTCTGTCTAAAAATAGCTATATTTATTATCAATTATCTACCAGTCATTTGTAGTATTACAACATCTAATTGCATATATCCTTATTTATAGAACAATTTAATTTCTACATTTGCTGTAAATCTACAAGTTTAATACGATTAATGATTTACATTTTAGTTTGATTGCTTAGGAATTATACTTGTTCCTAATATATAAGATAATAATAATAATAATAATAATAATAATAATAATAATAATAATAATCCAATATACAACTACCTGAGGTCCACATAGAATATTTTTGTTGATATAAGAGCAGAACATGTTCACTTTAGAAACTGATTTTTGTCATTTCATCTTTAGGTTTAGAGACAAATTGTCTTGGAGATCCGTGTGAGCCATCTTTATCTCCTCCTGAACTACTCATAGTTGCCCAGCGACCAAGCATGTGTAATAACCCTACCACATGGCCACTTGGCTCACTCATTTCTTCTACCAGTGCAACCACTTCCACAAGAACCTGATAAGGGTGGAAAGGTTTTGCCTGTGTGTAGGAGACCAAATATGGCTGGGCATTGACCTAAATGGATCCTACTACAAATGGCATCACTTCTCTATTTGAGCCTGCGGGTAACCCACCAATAAACTCACAACAGAATATGCAACTCTGATTTATATGTCTTTTATTAGTTGGGTGGAAGCAAGATATTTATCTTTAGTTCAGAATAAATGTCTTAGTGGGAACGTGAGAAAAGCCACTCTGTGGTAAGTGGAAGCATATATTTCCTAAATTTGGCCGAGTTACACTGCTATTTAATTAGAACAGGGACGAGCTACGGGCTTGAGACGCAAACCCGTAAAACATTTTCTCACACATTGAATGTGCGGCCTGCACGTGATGAAACACAGCATTGTGTGAGGAAAGAGAGAAGAGACACAGCAATGTGTGAGGAAAGAGAGAGGAGACACAGCAATGTGTGAGGAGAGAGAGAGGAGACACTGCATTGTGTGAGGAGAGAGAGGAGACACTGCATTGTGTGAGGAGAGAGAGGAGACACTGCATTGTGTGAGGAGAGAGAGAGGAGACAATGCAATGTGTGAGGAGAGAGAGAGAAGACACAGGAATGTGTGAGGAAAGAGAGAGGAGACACAGCATTGTGTGAGGAAAGAGAGAGGAGACACAGCATTGTGTGAGGAGAGAGAGAGGAGACACAGCAATGTGTGAGGAAAGAGAGAGGAGACACAGCAATGTGTGAGGAAAGAGAGAGGAGACACAGCAATGTGTGAGGAAAGAGAGAAGAGACACAGCAATGTGTGAGGAGAGAGAGAGGAGACACAGCATTGTGTGAGGAGAGAGAGAGGAGACACAGCAATGTGTGAGGAAAGAGAGAGGAGACACAGCAATGTGTGAGGAAAGAGAGAGGAGACACAGCATTGTGCGAGGAAAGAGAGAGGAGACACAGCATTGTGTGAGGAGAGAGGAGACAGCAATGTGTGAGGAAAGAGAGAGGAGACACAGCAATGTGTGAGGAAAGAGAGAGGAGACAGCAATGTGTGAGGAGAGAGAGAGGAGACAATGCAATGTGTGAGGAAAGAGAGAGGAGGCACAGCAATGTGTGAGGAGAGAGAGGAGACACAGCAATGTGTGAGGAAAGAGAGAGGAGACACAGCATTGTGTGAGGAGAGAGAGAGGAGACAATGCAATGTGTGAGGAAAGAGAGAGGAGGCACAGCAATGTGTGAGGAAAGAGACAGGAGACACAGCAATGTGTGAGGAAAGAGAGAGAGGAGACCCAGAATTGTGTGAGGAGAGAGAGAGAGGAGACAGCATTGTGTGAGGAAAGAGAGAGGAGACAGCAATGTGTGAGGAGAGAGAGAGGAGACACAGCAATGTGTGAGGAGAGAGAGAGAGGAGACACAGCATTGTGTGAGAAAAGAGAGAAGAGACACAGCAATGTGTGAGGAGAGAGAGGGAGGAGACACAGCATTGTGTGAGGAGAGAGGAGACACAGCATTGTGTGAGGAGAGAGAGAGAGGAGACAATGCAATGTGTGAGGAAAGAGAGAGGAGACACAACAATGTGTGAGGAAAGAGAGAGGAGACACAGCATTGTGTGAGGAAAGAGAGAGGAGACACAACAATGTGAGGAAAGAGAGAGGAGACACAGCATTGTGTGAGGAAAGAGAGGGGAGACACAGCATTGTGTAAGGAAAGAAGAGCCAAAGTATAGACTGAGGAGAACGACAAGACATATAATTGTGTGAGGAGAAAGATAGGAGACACAGCATTGTGTGAGGAGAGATAGAGAGAGGGGACACAGCATTATGTGAGGAGAGATAGAGAGAGGAGACACAGCAATGTGTGAGGAGAGATAGAGAGAGGAGACACAGCATTATGTGAGGAGAGATAGAGAGAGGAGACAGCAATGTGTGAGGAAAGAGAGAGGAGACACAGCAATGTGTGAGGAAAGAGAGAGGAGACAGCAATGTGTGAGGAGAGAGAGAGGAGACAATGCAATGTGTGAGGAAAGAGAGAGGAGGCACAGCAATGTGTGAGGAGAGAGAGAGGAGACACAGCAATGTGTGAGGAAAGAGAGAGGAGACACAGCATTGTGTGAGGAGAGAGAGAGGAGACAATGCAATGTGTGAGGAAAGAGAGAGGAGGCACAGCAATGTGTGAGGAAAGAGACAGGAGACACAGCAATGTGTGAGGAAAGAGAGAGAGGAGACCCAGAATTGTGTGAGGAGAGAGAGAGAGGAGACAGCATTGTGTGAGGAAAGAGAGAGGAGACAGCAATGTGTGAGGAGAGAGAGAGGAGACACAGCAATGTGTGAGGAGAGAGAGAGAGGAGACACAGCATTGTGTGAGAAAAGAGAGAAGAGACACAGCAATGTGTGAGGAGAGAGAGAGAGGAGACACAGCATTGTGTGAGGAGAGAGAGAGGAGACAATGCAATGTGTGAGGAAAGAGAGAGGAGACAACAATGTGTGAGGAAAGAGAGAGGAGACACAGCATTGTGTGAGGAAAGAGAGAGGAGACACAACAATGTGAGGAAAGAGAGAGGAGACACAGCATTGTGTGAGGAAAGAGAGGGGAGACACAGCATTGTGTAAGGAAAGAAGAGCCAAAGTATAGACTGAGGAGAACGACAAGACATATAATTGTGTGAGGAGAAAGATAGGAGACACAGCATTGTGTGAGGAGAGATAGAGAGAGGGGACACAGCATTATGTGAGGAGAGATAGAGAGAGGAGACACAGCAATGTGTGAGGAGAGATAGAGAGAGGAGACACAGCATTATGTGAGGAGAGATAGAGAGAGGAGACAGCAATGTGTGAGGAAAGAGAGAGAGGAGACACAGCAATGTGTGAGGAAAGAGAGAGAGGAGACACAGCAATGTGTGAGGAGAGATAGAAAGAGGGGACACAGCATTGTGTGAGAAGAGATAGAGACAGGGGACACAGCATTGTGTAAGGAATGAAGAGCCAAGGATGAGATACAGCAATGTGTGAGGAAAGAGAGATGAGACACAGCAATGTTTGAGGAAAGAGAGAGGAGACACAGCATTGTGTGAGGAAAGAGAGGGGAGACACAGCATTGTGTAAGGAAAGAAGAGCCAAAGTATAGACTGAGGAGAACGACAAGACATATAATTGTGTGAGGAGAAAGATAGGAGACACAGCATTGTGTGAGGAGAGATAGAGAGAGGGGACACAGCATTATGTGAGGAGAGATAGAGAGAGGAGACACAGCAATGTGTGAGGAGAGATAGAGAGAGGAGACACAGCATTATGTGAGGAGAGATAGAGAGAGGAGACAGCAATGTGTGAGGAAAGAGAGAGAGGAGACACAGCAATGTGTGAGGAAAGAGAGAGAGGAGACACAGCAATGTGTGAGGAGAGATAGAAAGAGGGGACACAGCATTGTGTGAGGAGAGATAGAGACAGGGGACACAGCATTGTTTAAGGAATGAAGAGCCAAGGATGAGATACAGCAATGTGTGAGGAAAGAGAGATGAGACACAGCAATGTTTGAGGAAAGAGAGAGGAGACACAGCAATGTTTGAGGAAAGAGAGAGAGGAGACACAGCATGGTGTGAGGAAAGATAGAGGAGACACAGCAATGTGTGAGGAAAGAGAGAGAGGAGACACAGCAATGTGTGAGGAAAGAGAGAGAGGAGACACAGCAATGTGTGAGGAGAGATAGAAAGAGGGGACACAGCATTGTGTGAGGAGAGATAGAGACAGGGGACACAGCATTGTTTAAGGAATGAAGAGCCAAGGATGAGATACAGCAATGTGTGAGGAAAGAGAGATGAGACACAGCAATGTTTGAGGAAAGAGAGAGGAGACACAGCAATGTTTGAGGAAAGAGAGAGAGGAGACACAGCATGGTGTGAGGAAAGATAGAGGAGACACAGCATGGTGTGAGGAAAGATAGAGGAGACACAGCATGGTGTGAGGAAAGAAAGAGGAGACACAACATTGTGTGAGGAAAGAGAGAGGAGACACAGCAATGTGTGAGGAAAGAGAGTGGAGACACAGCATGGTGTGAGGAAAGAAAGAGGAGACACAACATTGTGTGAGGAAAGAGAGAGGAGACACAGCAATGTGTGAGGAAAAAAAGAGGAGACACAGCATTGTGTGAGGCGAGAGAGGAGACACAGCAATGTGTGAGGCGAGAGAGGAGACACAGCAATGTGTGAGGCGAGAGAGGAGACACAGCATTGTGTGAGGCGAGAGAGGAGACACAGCATTGTGTGATCCTTGTGTGAGGAGACACAGCATTGTGTGAGGCGAGAGAGGAGACACAGCATTGTGTGATCCTTGTGTGAGGAGAAAACACAAAACCTTGTATGAAGAAAAATAGACAAACCCATGTTTGAAAAGAAATAGAGGAGACACATCATTGAGTGAGGGGAAAGAGATGAGCCTCAGCATTGTGTGAGGAGAGAGAGAGGAGAGAGAGAGAGAAGACAAAATAGTTTATCAATAGAGATAGGAGATACTTCTTTGGGTGAAGATAAGGAGAGGAGAAACAGCATTTTATGAGGAGAGAGAGGAGACGCAGCATTGTGTGAGGAGAGTGAGGAGACACAGCATTTTGTGAGGAAAGAGAGAGGAGACACATTGTTGCATGAGGAGAAAGAGAGGAGACACATTGTTGCATGAGGAGAAAGAGAGGAGACACAACATTGTGTGAGGAGAAAAACAGCATTGTGTGAGCAGAGAGAGAGAGGACAAAGCATTTTGTTAGGAGAGAGGAGACACAGCATGGTGTGAGGAGAGAGAGGGGACACATCATTGTGTAAAGAGAGAGGAGACACATCATTGTGTAAAGAGAGAGGAGACACATCATTGTGTAAAGAGAGAGGAGACACAGCATTGTGTGATGAGAAAGAGAGGAGACAAAAAAGTATGTGAGGTGTGAATTAAGGGTTAAATGCTATGATATTTCAAAAGATACAAACTCACGATACTCCTCTCTCGCCCACTCTCCTTTCTCACAAAAAAACCACCAACGCCTAGACCTGTGTGTCTACTTGCAAAAGCCCCAGCACAGTCAATGATTTTCTGTTTTAGCTCCATTTTAAAGGCGTACTGCCGCCTAGTTAAGTGTTACGTATTACGTATTTCGGCCACGGAAATCACAAGTTATCTGAGATAGCGTCCCTTGTTTGCAAATCCTAAGGTTTACGAGATTGTGTCCCTCGCTCGTACCTCGCAGCACTTTGAATTGAATTGCGTCGTAAACTGTCTAATTTTTCAAGTACGTAGGCCTTGCGTTTTCACCTCGTATTTACGACGCTACAATTTAATAAGGCTACTAGTCCTCTCCCTTCCCCAAATCCCTTTGACCTGGCTACAGAGGATGAAGTCTTCAGCCTGCTTTCATCCACTAGCCTCACTACCTGTCCTCTCGATCCTATTCCATCTCAGCTCATCTCTCCCCTTTCTATCACACTAATCCCAGCTCACACACATATTTTCAACATTTCCCTAAATACTGGAATGTTTCCATATTTTCTAAAACATGTCATAACTACAACCACCCTCAAAAAATCTTAATCTGACGCCGCATCTAATTAAAGCTTTATCTCACTACTTCCCTGGCTTCCAAACTGCTGGAGCGGCTCGTCTACAACCGCCTCACCAGCTTTATTTCATCTAACTCTCTTCTTGACTCCTTCCAATCCGGTTTCCGGCCCAAACATTCCACTGAGACAGCTCTCACAAAGGTCACCAATGACTTGTTTTCTTCCAAGTCAAAAGTTCACATTTCTATTTTCCTTCTACTAGATCTCTCTGCTGCCTTTGACACAGTCGACCATCCACTTCTACACCATATCCTCCTCTCCCTCGGTATTTGAGACACTACTCTCTCGTGGTTCTCATCATACCTACAAAATCGATCATTCAGTGTCACCTTTTCTGGCACCTCTTCTTGTCTTCACACCCTGTCTGTTTTGATGTACCCCAAGAATCAGTCTTAGGCCCCCTCCTCTTCTTCATATACACATCCTCACTTGGTACCCTAATAAACTCGTTTGGGCTTCAGTATCATCTCTATGCAGATGACACTCAAATCTACCTCTCTACACCAGATCTATCCCCCTCTCTTCTAACACACGCCTCCAACTGCCTCTCTAGTATATCCTTTTGGATGTCCACCCCCATCTCAAACTCAATATGTCTAAAACTGAACTCCTGATCTTCCCTCCCTCTACCACAGCATCTATTCCTCACATCTCTCTCACGTCAACAACAACGTCATCACCCCCTCCTCCCAAGCCCGTTGTCTTGGAGTTCTACTGGACCCCGCTCTGTCTTTCATCTCTCACATACAGTCACTAACAAAATCTTGTCTTCTCCATCTAAAAAACATCTCCAAAATTTGCCACTATCTTACACAATACACAACTAAAATCATTAAACACTCTCTCATCATCTCTCGACTAGACTACTTCAACTCGCTTCTTGCTGGCCTACCCACCACCCGACTATCTCCACTTCAATCCATTATGAATGCCTCTGCTAGACTCATCTTCCATACACAACGTTCAGTGTCGGCATCACCTCTCTGTCACTCACTCCACTGTGTTCCCTTAACCTCCAGAATAAAGTTTAAAATCATGACCCTAACTTACAAAGCCCTCAACAATAACGCTCCCACATACATCCCTGCTCTCATCTCCAAATACTCCCCCACTCGCCCTCTTCATTCTGTTAATGTCCTTCTTGTTTCTACCACTCTTGTCACCTCCTCTCACATTCGCCTTCAGGAATTTTCTCGTGCTGCCCCTAGTCTCTCGAACTCTTTCCTCCACCAGAAAATTCTCCTGCCTCAAAACATTCAAACCCTCATTAAAAACACACCTCTTTAAAGAAGCGTATCACCTTCCATCCTAACACGCTCATCACCTCTCTCTCCCTCATGTACAATACCTTTAAGTTGTAAGTCTTCGAGCTACAATCCTGCAGGGTGCTTTGGGGAAAGACACCATGGACACTGGGTTCCAAGCTCAAAGATGGGGCCCTCCATGCTTTGCTATGTGTTAATTTGTATTTATCTTTGCCTGGAACTTATCTTATGTACAGCACTACAGAATATGTCATTACAAATAAACAATAATAATAATAATAATAATAATGTATTAGATATCTGGCTATATGATAGCTTTAAGATTGTGGGAGCAAAAGTTTAAGGGGGGTTGTCATTATTTTTTTATCGTTTATTTGTAACGCGCCAACATATTCCGTAACGCTATATGTAAGTTAATTTACAGGCAATGGCAAGTTCAAGATTCACACATTGCAAAGAATGGAGGGCCCTGTCTTTGATCTCGGAATCTGGTGTCCATAGCACTTTCCCTAAAGCACCGCTCAGGATAGAAACTCGCAGACTTACAATCTGAAGATTGAAGTGTGTATGTGGTGCAGTAGGGAGCGAGTAGCGCTGAGCGTGTTAGGGAGGAAGGTTATAGGCTTTTTTAAAGAGGTGCATTTTTATTGAAGTTTTGAAGGATTTAAGGCAGGCGGATAGTCTGGTGAAGCGAGGCATGGAGCTCCAGAGAATAGGGTCTTCTCAATAGCATTCTTCAATGACCATCAATTGGTGACATGTTCAACAGAACCCTACGTGTCCACAGAGAAGAGGATCATGGGAGGTAGCCATCTGCATACAAAATATCATCATCACATAGGTCAAGATCAAAGACATCTCCCACATATTATAGGTCAAAGTCACGTTCTGGTCCTCCTTGGTTATCATCCTCCTCACCTTGGCCCTGATGTTGTGGAACTGGTGCTTGACAAATCTCACATCCCTTGGTGCTGTGCCCACTGCTGTAACCTCAGCCTCTTCCTCCTTCCATACCTGAGCCCTTGGCCCTGGCTTAACTTCTCTCCCCCTGCAAGAATCACGGGGTGGTCACGGATACTACCAAGGAGTACCACATTATCCCCGTGTGTGTAATTGTGGGCACTGTGCTTTCCTTAAGCCCCTTGCCCTCCCAACTGTGGACTGGGATAATGACCTCCATGACCAGTCCTTGTTTATAGGTTTTCATGTTTTCAACTGGTTATAACCGTAGCAATCTATTAAATAAAGTTATACATTTTGCCATTTGAAAATTGACCCTTTCATTGTTATTGTGTGATAATAATAGTGTTAAACACTAAAAGGATATGTATTTTCTGGATGTTCAATTGCACTATTGATAGACATCCAAACTCAAACTGCCAGTCTAGAGAAATCCAAACTTACACTGATGGTGGAGAGACATCCAAAATCAAACTACCAGTCTAGAGACATCCACACTTACTCTACTGGTGGAGAGACATCCAAACACAAACTGCCAGTCTAGAGACATACAAATGGACACTGCTGGTGGAGAGACATCCAAACACAAACTGAAAGTCTAGAGACATTCAAGCTTTAACTGCTAGTGGAGAGACATCCAAACTCAAACGACTAATCTAGAGACATCCAAACACAAACTGCTAGTGTAGAGACATCAAAACACAAACTGCTTGTGTAGAGACATCCAAGCTTACACTGCTGTGGGAGAGACGTCAAAACAAAAACTTCCAGTCTAGAGACATCCAAACCTACAAATACTGCTTTACGAGAGACATCCAAACTAATACTGCTGTTAGAGAGACATCCAAACTAGAGACATCAATACTTACACTGTGGTGGAGAGACATCCAAACACAAACTACCAGTCTAGAGAAATCCAAACATAAACTGCTAGTGTATTGACATCAGAACTTACACTGCTGGTGGAGAGACATCCAAACACAAACTGTCAGTCTAGAGACATCCAAACTTACACTGCTGGTGGAGAGACATCCAAACACAAACTGCCGGTCTAGAGACATAAAAATCTACACTGCTGGTCTAGAGACATCCAAACAGAAACTGCCAGTCTAGAGACAACCAAACTTAAACTTCTGGTGGAGAGACATCAAAAAACAAACTGCCTGTCTAGAGACATCCAAATTCTGGTGGAGAGACATCCAAACACAAAGTTCTAATCTAAAAACATTAAAACAAAAACTGCATGTCTAGAGACGTTCAAACTTGCACTGCTGGTGTAGAGACACCCAAACACAAACTGCCAGTCTAGAGACATCCAAACTTACACTGCTGGTGGAAAGACATTCAAACACAAACGGCTAGGCTAGAGACATCCAAGCTTACACTGCTGGTGAATAGACATCCAAACACAAACTACCAGTTTAGAGACATCAAAACTTACACTTCTGGTGGAGAGACATCCAAACTCAAATTGCCGGTCTAGAGACATCCCAACAAAAACTACTAGTCTAGAGACCACCAAACTTACATTTCTAGTGGAGCCATGTCCAAACTCAAAATGCCAGTCTACAGACATTCAAACACAAACTGCAGGTGTAGAGACATCTAAACTTACACTCCTGATGGAGAGACATCCACACACCAACTGCAAGTATATAGACATCCATGCTTACACTGCTGGTGGAGAGACATCTAAACACAACCTTCCAGTCTAGAGACATCCAAACTTACACTGCTGGGTGAAAAATGTCTAAACACAAACTGACACTCTAGAGACATCAAAACACAAACTGCGAGTCTAGAGATATCCAAAATTATACTTCTGGTGGAGAGACATTAAAAAACAAAATACCAGTCTAGAGACATCCAAACACAAACTGCCAGTCTAGAGACATCCAAACTTACACTGCTAGTGGAGAGACATCCAAACACAGACTTCTAGTGCAGAGGCATTTAAACTTATACTGCAGGTGAAGAGACATCCAAACCCTAAGTGCTAGTCTAGAGACATCCAAACACAAACTACCAGTTTAGAGACATCAAAACACAAACCAACTGCCAGTCTACAGACATCCAAATGCTGGTGGAGAGACATCCAAAAACAAACTTCTAATCTAAAGACATTAAAACAAAAACTGCATGTCTAGAGACATTCAAACTTGAATTGTTGGTGGAGCGATGTCTAAACTCAAACTGAAAGTCTAGAGACATCCACACTTACACTGCTTGTGGAAAGACATCCAAACACCAACTACCAGGAGAGGCATCCAAACAATACCTGCAAGTAAAGAGACATGTAAGCTTACACTGCTGGCGGAGCTACATCCCAACAAAAACTACCAGTCTAGAGACATCCAAACTTACACTGCTGGTGGAGCAACACAATCTGCCAGTCTAGAGACATCCAAACACAAACTGCTGGTTGAAAAAAATCCAAACACCAACTGCCCGTCTAGAGGCATCCACACTTACACTGCTAGTGGAGAGACATCAAAAAACAAACTTCTAATCTAAAGACATACACACAAAAACTACATGGCTAGAGACTTTCAAACTTACACTGCTAGTGCAAAGACATCCAATCATCAACTGCCAGGCTAGAGACATCCAAACTTAATCTGCTGGTAAAGAGACATCCGAACCCAAACAGCTAGAGTAGAGAAATCCAAACTTACACTGCTAGTCTAGAGACATCTAAACTTATACTGCTGGTGGTGAGACATCAAAACAAAAACTGCTGGTTGAGAGAAGACAAAATACAAACTGCCAGTCTAGAGACATCCAAACTTACACTGCTTGTGGAAAGACATCCAAACACCAACTGCCAGGAGAGGCATCCAAACAATACCTGCAAGTAGAGAGACATCTAAGCTTACACTGCTGGCGGAGCTACATCCCAACAAAAACTACCAGTCTAGAGACATCCAAACAGAGAGACGTCCAAACACAAACTGTCAGACTAAGAACATCTAAACTTATACTGCTGGTGGTGAGACGTCCAAACTCAAACTGCCAGTCTAGAGACATCCATTCACAAACTGCGGGTATAGAGACATCCAAACTTACTGTAATGATATAGGAATCACAAAGTTGTGGAGACCAGTAGCCAAGGTCAGCAATAATCCGGTTCAGCAACTTGTAGGTGAAACAGGAACAAGCTTTTAATGAAGGGATCAGGAACCAACAATAATCTGGCAAGGATACAGAGACAGGAAGTGCCTTATATAGGCCAAGAACCAGACAGCTGACAAGACACAGCTGAAGAGACTTAGGTACTGATAAAATTGCTAGCAGAGTCAAGCTTATAAGGTCTCAATGGAATTCACGAAAGGCAGGCTGGCGCAGTGGTAGGGAAGAGGTATAGCAGCCTGGGGACCAGGGTTCAAAACCCAGCAGAGTCAATTCCTCACATTACCCCCGCCTCTATAGGTGCAGCCTCTGGATGCCCTATTACCTGGTTTAGCAGGGTACTGCACATGAAAAGACCGAAGGAGATCAGGAGCGTGAATATTGTCCACTGGTTCCCACGAACTCTCCTCCTCACCATAGCCTTTCCAGCGAACCAGATACTGAAGTTTGTTACGGAAGATCCGGGAGTCAAGAATTTAGTCCACTTCGTACTCATCCTCACCATCCACGAGGACTGGAGGTGGGGCAGGCAGGGCTCGGCCAGGGAAAGTATTTTCATGAACAGGTTTAAGCAGTGCAACGTGAAACACTGGATGTATTTTCATGAAATTCGGGAGTTGCAAACGGAAGGTGACAGCATTGATCTGAGCAATGATCTCAAAAGGTCCCATGAACCTTTGAACCAATTTATGAGAAGGAATCTGAAGCTTAAGATTCTTTGTTGACAGCCACACCTTGTCACCAACGCGATAGACTGGGGCCTCCTTTCTATGCCTATCAGCAGCTCTTTTGTAACATTCCTGAGCCTCCAAAAGAGTCTCTTTCAACAGTGCTTGGGAATCACGTAAGGCGGTTAGCCGGTCAGTGACAGCAGGAATGGAAGTAGTAATTGGGAGACTGACTAGAAAGGTCGGATGGTAACCATAGTTGGCAAAAAATGGGCTCAAAGATGTGGAGCAGTGTTGGGCATTGTTATAGGCAAACTCCGCCGTGGGTAGAAAATTCAGCCAGTCATCCTGCAGGTAACTAATATAGCACCGCAAATATTGCTCCAAAGTCTGGTTGGTTCGCTCAGTCTGTCCATTACTTTGCCGATGAAAAGCTGACGACAGATTTACATTAATACCTAGATTAGAACAAAAATGTTTCCAAAAACGAGACGTAAACTGCACTCCCCTATATAGGAATCACAAAGTTGTGGAGACCAGTAGCCAAGGTCAGCAATAATCCGGTTCAGCAACTTGTAGGTTAAACAGGAACAAGCTTTTATTGAAGGGATCAGGAACCAACAATAATCTGGCAAGGATACAGAGACAGGAAGTGCCTTATATAGGCCAAGAACCAGACAGCTGACCAGACACAGCTGAAGAGACTTAGGTACTGATAAAATTGCTAGCAGAGTCAAGCTTATAAGGTCTCAATGGAATTTACAAAAGGCAGGCTGGCACAGTGGTAGGGAAGAGGTATAGCAGCCTGGGGACCAGGGTTCAAAACCCAGCAGAGTCAATTCCTCACACTTACACTGCTGGTGGAGAGACATCCAAACACAAACTGCTACTCTAGAGACATCTAAACTTACACAGCTGGTCTAGAGACATCCAAACTTACACTGCTGGTGGAGAGACATCCAAACACAATCTGCCAGTCTAGAGACACCGAAACAAAAACTGCTAGTCTAGAGACATCAAGCCTCAAACTGCCAGCCTAGAGACATCCAAACACAAACTGCCAGTCTAGAGACATCCAAACACAAACTGCTACTGTAGAGAAATCCAAACTTACACTGCTGGAGGAGAGACATCCAAACTCAAACTGCTAGTCTAGAGACATCCAAAACTAACTTGTGAAGAGACATTCAAACACAAACTGCCAGTCTAGAGACATCCAAACTTACAAAGCTGGTGGAGAGTCATCCAAACACAAACTGCTAGTCTAGAGACATCCAAACCTAACTTGTGAAGAGACATTCAAACACAATCTGCCAGTCTAGAGACATCCAAACTTACACTGCCGATTAACAGACATCCAAACACATACTGAAATTCTAGAGACAGCCAAACTTACACTACTGGTTGAGAGACATCCAAACACATACTGCCAGTGTAGAGTCATCAAAACTTACACTTCTGGTCAAGAGATGTCCAAAGTCAAACTGCCAGTCTAGAGACATCCAAACCTACACTGGTGGTAGAGAGACATCCAAACACAAACTGCTAGTCTAGAGACATCCAACAAAAACTACTAGTCTAGAGACATCCAAATACAAACTGTCAGTCTAGAGACATCAACATTTACACTGCTGGTGAAGAACCATCCAATCACAAACTGCCAGTCTAGAGACATCCAAACCTAAACGGCTAGTCTAGAGAGATCCAAACTTACCTTGATGGTGGAGAGACTTCCAACACAAACGGCAAGTCTAGAGACATCCAAACTTACACTGCTGGTGGAGCAATGTCCAAACACAGACTGCTAGTCTAGAGACATACCAACTAACACTGCTGGTGGCGAGACGTCCAAACACAAACTGCCAGTTTAGAGACATCCAAACTTACATTGATGTTGGAGAGACGTCCAAACACAAACTGCCAGTCTAGAGACTTTTCAACTTACACTGCTGTTGAAGAGACATCAAAACTTAAACTGCCAGTGTACAGACATCAAGCCTCAAACTGTCAGTCTAGAGACATCCAAACTTACACTGCTGGAGGAGAGACATCCAAACACAAAATGCCAATCTAGAGACATCCAAACACAAACTGCTACTGTAGAGACATCCAAACTTACACTGCTGGTGGAGAGACATCCAAACTTACACTGCTGGTAGACTTCCAAAACTAACTTGTGAAGAGACATTCAAACACAAACTGCCAGTCTAGAGGTGCCGCCCCCAAAAATTACAAAAGCATCACAGACAGCATGGGTCGACAGCAAGGACATCTGTGAGTGAGGTGGAATGCGAATTAAACTCGATTTAGAAGATTTACGCCACTCAAAAATTGCCTAAGCAAGAAAAAAAATAGAAGCCGAAAAAAATTAAAACGAGGCTACACGACCCCAAACCACGTAAAACACAGCCAGCCACGTATGTGGTAGAAAAATACTAATAGGAAGGACGGAAAATAACCGTGTAACGGGTAAAACATAGACTAACTGCGCCATTTTACGGTTTTGACTCGCGCACGCAGCCTATATATGGGACACACTTGCCACAGTGCTAACACTTTCTCCTCAGGTGATGACAGTCTGACTGGACATTTTCTGCTGTCGGAAAATCAAAAGAGATTGTTAGCTCTACAGGATACTGATTGATGAATATAAAAATAGAAAAAGGTACAGTATATTAATAATCATTAATAAATAATTAATTCATTAATTATTTAAAAAAAATTTTTTTCAGGTAACAAGAATTGACGCTTGATTTAGTTTAGCAATACGTTCATGCTTACCTGTTTGTAAGATATTAATTCATTGACTAATAATGTACTTTAATTGATTAATTAGTAATTAGTAATCATTAAGGAAAAAATGGTTAACGTTTGTTAATAAATGATTAATGCAAAAAAATTGCAAAGATATTTACACATTGATTCATTAATTATTAATGTACATTATTTTATTAACCTCTTCTCAGCACTATCACCAACCTCAACCTCAACTGCCCTGACACTGCCACCACACACTACAACTCTACTCTCTCTTCCACTCTTGACACTCTGGCCCCCATAACTACACGCAGACGCCCTCAATCTCATCCACAACCATGGCACACTACACACACACGTTACATTCAGAGGCGCTCCCGCACTGCTGAACGACTATGGAGAAAATCACGCTTCGCAGCAGATTTCCTTCACTACAAGTTTATGCTACGTTCCTACTCCTCTGCCCTCAACCTGGCCAAACAGCAGTACTTTTCATCACTAATATCAACTCTGTCCTCTAACCCAAAACGTCTTTTTTCAATACTCTCCTTCGCCCACCACCTCCCCCCATCCCTTCCTGTCTCACAGCTGAAGACTTTGCCAACCATTTTACACATAAAACTCAATCTATCCACAATGAACTCTCCTCTCACCGTGGCTCACACACTTCACTCTCTCAACTAACTCTACTAACCAACAACACCCAATCTACCCCCCCTTCCATTCCCACAGCCACTCTGGACTACTTTACCCCTGCAACAGAAGATGAAGTCTCCATCCTACTATCATCCTCTCACCTCACTACCTGTACTTCAGATCCTATTCCATCTCAGCTCATCCCTCCCCTCTCTACTACACTTATCCCAGCTCTCACACATATCTTCAACCTTTCCCTAAACACTGGCACATTTCCATCATCTCTAAAACATGCCATAATTACACCCACTCTCAAGAAACCCTCATCCGATTCTGACATTGCATCTAACTACCGCCCTATCTCTCTACTTCCCCTGGCTTCCAAACTGCTGGAGCGGCTCGTCTATAACCGCCTCACCAGTTTCATCTCCTCTAACTTTCCAATCCGGCTTTCGGCCCCAACACTCCACTGAGACAGCCCTCAAAAAGTCACCAATGACCTGCTCACCGCCAAGTCGAAAGGCCACTTTTCTATTTTGCTTCTCCTGGATCTCTCTGCTGCCTTTGACACCGTTGACCATTCAATTCTACTCCGCATTCTCTCCTCCCTCGGCATTCGAGACACTGCTCTCTTGTGGTTCTCATCATACCTCCAAGAACGATCATTTAGCGTCTCCTTCTCCGGCACATCTTCTTCTCCTCACCCCCTGTCTATTGGCGTACCCCAAGGATCAGTCCTAAGCCCCGTCCTCTTCTCCATCTACACATCCTCACTCGGCACCCTAATAAACTCTTTTGGGTTCCAGTACCATCTCTATGCAGACGACACCCAAATCTATCTCTCAGCACCAGATCTATCCCCCTCTCTTCTAGCACACATCTCCGACTGCCTCTTGAGTATATCCTCTTGGATGTCCACCCACCATCTGAAACTCAACATGTCTAAGACTGAACTCAATCTTTCCACCCTCTACTACAGCTTCAATTCCTCACATCTCTCTCTCTGTCAACAACGCCATCATCACTCCCACCTCCCAAGCCCGTTGTCTCGGGGTTCTACTGGACCCTGCCCTCTCTTTCATCCCACACATACAGTCTCTAACCAAATCCTGTCTTTTCCATCTAAAAAATATCCAAAATACGCCATTACCTTACACAAGACACTACTAAGATTCTAATACACTCTCTTATCATTTCTCGTCTTGACTATTGCAACTCGCTCCTTGTTGGCCTGCCCATCACTCGCCTCTCCCCACTTCAATCCATAATAAATGCCTCCGCCAGACTCATCTTCAGTACACATCGTTCAGTGTCGGCAGCTCCTCTTTGTCAATCACTCCACTGGCTTCCCTTAGCCTCCAGAATAAAGTTTAAAATCTTGACCCTAACTTATAAAGCCCTCAACAACAGCGCACCCCCATACATCTCTGCTCTCATCTCCAAATACTCCCCCACACGCCCTCTTCGTTCTGCTAACGACCTTCTTCTTTCTACCACTCTTGTCACCTCCTCTCACTCCCGCCTCCAGGACTTTTCTCGCGCTGCCCCTATTCTCTGGAACTCCTTGCCTCGCTTCACCAGACTATCCTCCTGCCTTAAATCCTTCAAAACGTCAATAAAAACACACCTCTTTAAAGAAGCCTATAACCTTCCTCCCTAACATGCTCAGCACTGCTCAGCACTACTCTCTCTCCACTGTACCACATACAAACTTTAACCTTTAGATTGTAAGTCTGCGAGTTTCAATCCTGCGCAGTGCTTTAGGGAAAGCGCTATGGACACTGGATTCCTAGCTCAAAGACAGGGCCATACACTCTTTGCAATGTATGAATCTTTAACTTGTCATTGCCTGTAACTTAACTTATGTATAGCGCTACGGAATATGTTGGCGCGTTACAAATAAACGATAATAATAATAATAATAATTAATAATTAGTAATCATTAAAACCCCCCCAAAAAAAAATTACAATACCTTTAGTTTAGAAATGTATTAATGCTTACATCTTTAGAATATATTTAGTCAGTGATTAATTGATTATTAATTTGTAATTAGTAAGATTAAAAAAGGGGAAAAAAAAGGACCAAAAACAAAATGTATATTTTAAGATTCACTGACATATCCGTGATGATGCAGATTGCCTAATAGGGATTAATTCAAATATTACAAATGCATAAAAAAAAAAATGTTGACAGTTTCAGTGACGCTGCAGTTGAATCAACACAGAGCGTGACGTTTGCAGCCTTTCAATACCATAAACAGCACCTTTACAGGTATATCATTAAATTATGTTCTTGGTAAAAAAAAAGGATTTAAGTCTTCTTAGTTGGAATTGATGACAGTTATTGATTAATTAATGTATACTAATATATGAATTAACTAATAATTAGTAATTATTATTATTATTATTACTTTTATTTGTAATGCGCCAACATATTCCGTAGCGCTATACAGAGGAAAAGAATAAGGAAAAATATAATTTTAACAAACTGAAAAAAATGGAGGACTCCATCAGTAATCAGGACCAAGATGAGGACTCCATCAGTAATCAGGACCAAGATGAGTAATCTGTGAAATAACATAAAAATAAGTTTTAATCATTGAATTTCATTCCTTCTTGATTGAAGGAACTCCATCAGCCTTATTAAATTGTGATTCTGCAAATTTAAAAGGGCTCTATTTAAGCACATAGCATATTTCTTTACAGAAGTTTTTAGTTAGTGAACATCTATCCAAAAGCAAGGTCTTCACTAACTAAAAACTTCTGTAAAGAAATATGCTATGTGCTTAAATAAAGCCCTTTTAAATTTGCTGAATTGCAGTTTAATAAGGCTGATGGAGTTCCTTCAATCAAGAAGGAATGAAATTCAATGATTAAAACTTATTTTTATGTTATTTCACAGATTACTCATCTCTGTACATGACTGAAGGCAGAGAGTTCACAGGTATATGATTTTAGCATGCCCTTATGGTTTGGGATTGATGACACTTAATGATTAATTCAGGAAAGGATATTTATATAGTATATTGATTTAGGGATTCATAGGAAGCGATATAACCACATAGCATATTATTTAAAACGAACATTTTAAGGAATGAACATCATATCTACATTCATTGCATCTTTAAGAAAATGTAACATTCTTTTAGAACACATCTATACTTTGATAATTTTGCTGTTTATGTTTGATCTTCTTTATGACAATATAAGTAACTTTTTAGGTTTAACATTGATCTAATTTTTGGATTAATTCACTAACGTATATTCATTTAGTAATGAATTGATAATTTAGTGGTCCTAAAATAAAATAAAATGCTCAATATATATATATATGAAGTCCTTTGCTATTTAATGTATGTCAATAAAAAACTCCAAAAATGGTTTCATTTATTGCATTGAAAAAATAAAAAGATTTTAACATGTTTGCATTCTTTAATTAATCCTATTTACTTTTAGATTGAAACCAGCTACAAACAATATGTACAGAAACCACACAAAAATACAACTTACACTTCTATTTACAATTACAGATTATAATGGCAGATAATGGAGAAGACAACATTGAACACAAAAGAAGATTGGCAAGAGAAAGGAAGCAAAGGTGGAGAGATGCACACCTGAAACTTTCGAACGCTTAAGAGAAGACCAACAGAGACTTTTAAATAAAAGAAAAATGAGTAAGAAAGCACAAAGTGAGTGTGCTGGGGCTTCAAAGAAACAAAAAAGTAAACTAAAACATGTCTGTGAATCCAATGATACTATATTTCCTATTGACACCAATGTTCAGACGCATGACACCAATGTAGATATTGAAAGTTGTAGCGATATCTATGTTGAGGAAGTGCATAAGAATGTGTTTATTAGAGTAGACACTCATTAGTGTGGATTAATTAATGTTGTTTGTTAGTTTTGTGGGACTTATAATTTTCTAAAGGAAAGACCAACTGACGGAGATTTCATTAGTTGCTGTCAGAAAGGAAAGGTAAGACTTCCACAAAGACACCCATTTCCAGATTACTTACAAAGTATCATGAGCGATCCAACATTTCCAAATTATTCCAATTTAAAAAACAAAACAAAACGTCTTATAACAGTGCAATTTTATTTGCTTCAATTGGTGCCACATTAGCAGAAAATGTCCCAGGACATGGTCCTTACTGTTTTAGAGTTCAAGGACAAATTTACCACCGGACTTCACATTTACACCCACAAGAAGGAGAGCAAAAATTTGCACAGTTATATGTCTTAGATACAATGGAAGCTGTTGAACAAAGAATGACGCTTCCAGAAAATAAACAGTGCTTGTGCATAGACTTTGAACAGTTGGATAAAATTATGGCAACAACCCATACATTCAAGCATACAAACAATTAGCGCAGCTTGAAAAAGAACAGGAACATGCTCAAATACATCAATTGACAATGCCAAGAGTAAATATGGTGTTAAAAAGAGATCGCAACACTGATCAAAGACAGTATAATTTACCAACAGTCAATGAGGTTGCCATGGTTTTTAAAAATGAAGATGGTGAACCACCTTTTCAGCGGGATATTAGAATATATCCACGCAATGAAGAACAACCCTTTATAAACATAAATATATTAAGTTGTAATTAAGATCCAATGACATATCCCATTTTCTTTCTAAATGGTGAACCTGGATGGGAACCAAAATTACAATTGCAAAGTTATCCCAATAGTAAAGTTTGTGTTAGATGCAATATTTCTATGCTGGAATATAAAGTGGCACAAACTGCAATTCGGGATTCTTTTAATCCAATTTTAAGTGGGGGCAAACTCACTCAACAATGGATTATTGATTCCTTTCTACAAGTCGAATCAAATAATCTAAATTTCATAAAATTTCAACAAAAAAAGCTTAGAGTAAAACAGTATTGTGGATTGATGGATTATGTTGCTGAATGGGCTACCAACAGAGACATTCCAGCTGGAAGAGCAATTATTTTGCCATCCACTTTCCAAGGATCTCCTCACAATATGCGAGACAGATATAATGATGCCATGGCTATTGTCACAAAATTTGGCAAACCAGATTTATTCATTACAATTACATGTAATCCACAATGGCCAGAGATCAAAGAAAATTTAAAACTTGGCCAAAATACTTCTGACCGACCTGATTTAGTGACAAGAGTATTTAAAATCAAACTCAATTCATTAATACATGATATAACTAAAGCACAGTTATTTGTAAAATGTGTGACTTTTGTTTACACCATTGAATTTCACATACTTTTAATCCTGCAGGAAAAAGATAAGTTGAATACTGCAGAGAGAGTGGATTCAGTCATTACTGCTGAATTGCCAGATCCAGAAAAATATTCAAAACTTTCTGACATTGTTACACACAGAATAATTAATGGCCCATGTGGAGATTTGAATCCTAATTCACCATGTATGGAAAATAAAAAATATACAAAAGAATTTACTAAACAGTTTCAAATACAAACTTATGCTAATTGTGATGGATACCCTTTGTATAAAAGAAGACAAGGACAAACAGCTTTTATCCGTTGCCAAAAGGTCGATAATAGATATGTGGTTCCATACAATCCACATTTGCTGATGAAGTACAATGCACATATCAATGTGGAAGCTTGCACTTCTATTAAATCGATTAAATATGTGTATAAATATATATATAAAGGATATGATGCAGCAACTGTTGTGCAAGGTCCGCAAAATGAAAAAGACAATCCAATTTTACATGACGAATTTTCATCTTATTTAGATGCTCGCTATGTAAGTGCTCCAGAAGCAATGTGGCGTCTTTTCAAATTTGAAATGCATGATTGGTCACATGCTGTGTATCGATTAGCTGTCCATTTGCCACAAAATCAATTTATTTGCTTCACTGCAGTGAATGAAATAAATGCTTTAGCATAAAGTGAACATAGAGCAACAACACTTACTGCTTGGTTTCAATTAAATTGTCAGGACACTGAGGCAAGACAATTTTTATACATTGACATTCCAAATCGCTATGTATTTGTAAAAGGTGAATGGCGACAAAGAAAAAAACATAATAATAAAATGATCCCCAAAATGTATACCGCCAGTCCATGAGACATTAAACGTTTCAGTTTAAGATTACTTCTATTACATGTTCCCAGTGCACAAAGTAATGAACATTTACGCACAGTCAATGACATAGTTTATGATACTTTACAATTAGCTGCAAGACATCAAAACTTCTTGGCATATGATACAGAATGGGAGAGATGTCTCGTAGAAGCAGCACTATGTCAAATGCCAAAGCAAATGAGAGAACAATTTGCTTTCATTTGTATCTTTTACAATGAACCTGATGCATTAACTTGGTGAAGATTTCTTGAAACGTAAAAATGAGACCATTGCGCTATTGAAAGCATTATTAGAAATACAGGAATTTTTTCTTTGTCATTGATTAAATTGTGCCAATTTTAATCTGTCTGATCCAGAAGTAGCACTAAGGGTTTACATCTTTGGAAAAACGTATTAATTCTAACAATTATAGCCATTTATTATCTAAATGTTATAATATTATAGTGAGGCCCTTGGTGCTTAATAAAACATCTGGCATGGAAAACTGGGAAAGGGATCTTGGTATCTCCTTTTCCTGGGAGATATGGGAATCCTCACTGTATGGGACAAATAGAATTGTTAAACACCCTTCTGATAGAGAACTCCATATCAAACTGGTAAATAGGTGGTACATGGTGCCTTCTCAAATTTACCAGTTTTCACACAATCTTCAAGACAGTATGTGTTAGAGGCAATGTGGTATGCATGGTGATTTTCTCCATACATTCTGGGAATGCCCATTAATTAAAGCCTTATGGTTTGAAAGTTTTGAGTTTATTGAGCGCTCTATAGATTTTAAACTTCCCTTTTTACCACAATGTAGTTTGTTGCATATTTTCCCAAATGTGATAAATATAGACAAGAAAGCTTTCATTATCTTAATTTGTATGTCAATAAAAAGATCAATCATTTCTCGATGGAAATCTAATAAAATTTCTACTTGGAAGGAAATCTTACCAAACATTCAACGAGTAAGAGATTTACAAACTAACTGTGAAGGGACCTCTCGCAATAACATCTTAAAGTTGAAAATCTGGGACTCTGTCCACAATGGGCCTGCTAAAACTTCTATATATTAAGTGATTTTTTCTGTTTTTGTTTTTGTTTTTCTTTGCTTGCCTAACGGAAATTTTTGCTTTTCCCGGCTTGATCTCTTCTTGAAATACCTTTTTTATTTTTATTTTCCCTGTGCCGGGTTTTTTTTTTTTTTTTTTATCTTTGCTCTCAATCATCTTTGTCAACTTGATATTTAACATTTGGGATTATACAAATGAATGTGTATGCATGCAGAGTGAATGCCTTTTTTAGATGTTATGTCATGTGAATGGTACGCTCTCTTTTCTTTGTTGTTTATCTCAATGCACTGTAATATTAATCTTATTTATGATGTTTAGAACTATTATATGATGCATTGTTATATTTTTGTAAAAACAATAAAAATTATTAAAAAAAAAAAAAAAATCTGCCTGATCCAGGAATTATAGATGAAATTAACTTTGATAGGTATGCTACTGACATTGAATACCAAAAAACACAAGAATTCTTTTTAACTTTAAATGCATTACAATTGGAAGTATTTAACGCCTGCCATCACAACTGCAATAGAAGATGACATGCTCAAAGAGCGTTATTTCTATCTGGATGGCCCTAGTGGATCAGGAAAAACTTATCTATATAATTTGTTGATGAGTTGCATTCGAGCACAGGGTCAAATAGCACTGCCATTTGCAACCACTGGAATTGACGTACTTTTGTTAGAAGGTGGTAGAACTGTGCATGGTGGATTTAAACTGCCACTTCCAATTTTGGAAACATCAGTGTTGGATATTCGAATGAATTCATTACAAGCAAAAAAAATACACAAGAGTAAATTAATTATAATAGATGAGGCAATTATGACATCATGTCATGCCCTGCAATGTATTGATCGATTATTAAAAGAAGTTATTGCTAATGATTTGCCATTTGGTGAAAAGGTGATGTTTTTAGGCGGAGATTTTAGGCAAACATTACCTGTGGAGCCACATGGCAATAGGACTGACATAGTTGAAACGTGTATAAAGAGAAGTAAGCTGTGGAAAATATTTACACACCTTAAATTAGAAATAAATATGAGATCTGAAGGCCAAAATAAATTAAATGATTGGCTCATTCAGATTGGAGAAGGACATTTTTTTTTTTATAATTTACATGATAATGCTGTTCAATTTCCATCAGAAATGATTTCAAAAGAACCACTAATATCGACAATCTTCCTCAATACCATCAATAACGAGGATTACTCAGACATTGCAAGCAAAGTCATATTGACATAAAAAAATATAGATGCCTTGAATATAAACAACACAATTTTAAAATTAATCAATGCACCCAAACAAAACTATTACAGTGCAGATTCTGCTCTGGCTGATGACAAAGATAGTGAAGACACAGAGGAGGGAGAGGGGGGAAAGACAGACAGTGGAAACAGAGGAGGGGGAAGAGAGACACAGGGGAGTGAGAGGAGGGGAAAGTGAGATAAAGGGGAGGGAAATGAAGGGTAAAGAGAGACACAGGGGAGGGAGAGGAAGGGGAAAGAGAGACACACGGGAGGGAGAGGAGGGGGAGAGAGAGAAACAGGGTAAAAAGAGGAGGAGGGGAAGAGAAAGAGACACAGGGGAGAGAGAGGAGGGGGAAGAGACACAGTGGAGGCAGGAAGGAGGGAGGGAGGAGGGGGGGAGAGACCCAGGAGAGGGAGGAGAGGGGGAAGAAACCCAGTAGAGGGAGGAGGGAGTGAGAGACACAGGGGAGGAAGGAGGGGGGTAGAGACACAAGGGAGGGGGGAAGAGACACAGGGGAGGGAGATGGGAAGAGACACAGGGGAGGGAGATGGGGAAGATGAAACAAGGGAGGGAGATGGGGGAGACTCAGGGGAGAGATGAGGCAGAAGATACACAGAGGAGGGGGAAGTGAAACAGGGGGGTAAGAGACAAAGAGGATGGAGAGAGGGAAGAGACACAGGGGAGGGAGAGGGGGAAAAGAGAGATAGTGGAGAGAGAGGAGGGGGGGAGAGACACAGGGGAGTGAGAGGAGGGGAAGTGAGATAAAGGGGAGGGAGCAGAAGGGCAAAGAGAGACACAAGGGAGACAGAGGAGGGGGAAGATTGATACAGAGAAGAGAGAGGAGGGGGAAGAGAGACACAGGGTAAAGAGAGGAGGAGGGGAAGAGAGAGAGAGACACAGGGAGGGAGAGGAGGGGGAAGAGACACAGTGGAGGAAGGCAGAAAGTAGGGAGGGAGCAGGGGGGAAGAGACACAGGAAAGGGAGGAGAGGGGGAAGAGAACCAGGAGAGGGAGGAGGGAGTGAGAGACACAGGAGAGGAAGGAGGGGGGTAGAGACACAGGGGAGGGGGAAGAGACACAGGGGAGGGAGATGGGCAAGAGACACAGGGGAGGGAGATGGGGAAGGGGAAACAAGGGAGCGAGATGGGGGAGACTCAGGGGAGGGATGAGGCGGAAGAGACACAGGGGTGGGAGGAGTGGGAAGTGACACAGGGGGGGAAGAGACCCAGGGGAGGGAGAGAGGAAAGAGACACAGGGAAGGGAGATGGGGAAGAGACACAGGAGAGAGAGAGGAGGGGGAAGAGAGACACAGGGGAGTGAGCGGGGGGGGAAAGTGAGACAAAGGGGAGGGAGAGGAAGGGGAAAGAGAGATGCAGGGGAGGCAGAGGAAGGGGAAGAGAAACACAGGGGCGGGAGAGGAGGGGGGAGAGAGACACAGGGTAAAGAGAGGAGGAAGGGAAGAGAGAGAGACACAGTGGAGAGAGGGGAGGGGAAGAGACCGAGCAGAGTGAGGAGGGAGGGAGAGACACAGTGGAGGGAGGAGGGGGGTAGAGAAGCAGGGGAGGGGGAAATTACACAGGGGAGGGAAATGTGGGAAGGGGAAACAAGGGAGGGAGAGGGGGTGAGGAGACACAGAGGAGGGAGGGGGGAAAGAGACACAGGGTAGGGAGAGTGGGGAAAGAGACACAGGGGATGGAGAGGAAGTAGAGAGGGGGAGAGGCTCGCAATGAGCGCCTCCTATGAAGTAGAGGGTGAGAGAGGTAAAGATAAACATTTTTTTCTACATAATTTAATTATAGGAAAATGCTATCACATATATAGTTGTGAGTAGTGATGTCCCGAACAGTTCGCCGGAGAACTATTCGCGGCGATTTTCGCATGTTCGCGCTCGCCGCAAACGGCGAACACGTGCGCTTTTCGGTTCGCCCCCTATACTTTATCATTGAGGAAACTTTGAACATCATTTATTTTATTTTTTTTTTGTGTGTAATCTATGTCTGCCTGCCAGCGTGTGTGTGGGACAGGCTAACACCTAACAGCTTATATTGTGCTTATTTTCACTACTCATACCTGGTGGTGTAACATACATTGAAAACAACCATTTTTTTCCTGTAATCTAATTTCAGTTGCCTGCCTGTGTCAGGCTCACAGCTTATATTGTGCTTAGTGACATAAAACACTTTTTTGACTGTAATAGATTGAATAGCAATTGCCTGCCTACAGGCGTGTGTGTGAAGCCTATTACATCTACTCTGCCAACTTTTGCCAGTGCACAGTGACACTCATATCTGGTGCAACCGTAGTGTACAGTAACATAAAACAACACTTTTTTGACTGTAATCGACTGAATATCAGTTGCCTGCCTACAGGTGTGTGTGTGAAGCCTATTGCATCTACTCTGCCAACTTTTGCCAGTGCACAGTGACATTCATATCTGGTGTCACAGTAGCTTGCATGCATAGTACCACTAATCGGAAAAAAAATGACAGGCAGAGGCAGGCCACCCCGCAGGGGCCGTCGTGGTGCTGTGATTCCCTTTGGCCCTAGAATAATGCCCAGTTTTCAGAGGCAACGTACCCTGAACTTGAAAAGTTCTGAGGACATGGTTGACTGGCTAACACAGGACACCCAATCTTCTACAGCTTCCGCTCGGAACCTAGACGCACCATCCTCCTCCAGCTTAGCTTCGGGTACCTCTCCAGTTACCACTCGCCCGCCTGCCGCCACCACCAACACTAGCACCACAGCCGCTTCACTTGATCCGTCAGCAGAGTTATTTACACATCCGTTGGAAGAAATGAGTGATGCGCAAACATTAGTGCCAGAGGATGTAGATAACAGGGATATGTCCCAGTCAGGCAGCATTACACACATGGACGTACGGTCTGATGATGAGGATGATGTTGTACCCGGTGCTGCTTCCTTTGTTGAGTTGTCAGATACAAGTGAAGTGGTTGATGATTACGATGCGTCCGTGGATGTCACGTGGGTGCCCGCTATAAGAGAAGAAGAACAGGAGGAAAGTTCAGATGGGGAGACAGAGAGGAGGAGGAGGAGGAGGAGATGAGTTGGAAGCAGGGGGAGGTCGTCACAAGTAGCTAGTGGCACAGTCAGACAGCATGCATCGGCACCCGGGGTCAGCCAGACAGCACGCCAGTCAATGCATGCTTTTGCCACCACCAGAATGCCGTCATTGCAGAGCTCAGCAGTGTGGCAATTTTTTGGTGTGTCTGCCTGTGACAACAGCGATGCCATTTGCAACCTGTGCGAAAAGAAACTGAGTCGTGGGAAGTCCAACACCCACCTAGGTACAACTTCTTTGCGAAGGCACATGATGTCACATCACAAACGCCTATGGGATCAACACATGAGTACAAGCAGCACACAAAGTCAAAGCCGCCATCCTCCTCCTGGTCCAGCATCTTCAGCCACGTCAACCACTGCTGCCCTGCTTGCTCCGTCTCAACCATCCGCCACTCCGTGTCTCGCCCTGAGCAGTCCCTGCTCATCTGCCCACAGTCAGGTGTCTGTCAATGACATGTTTGAGCGTAAGAAGCCAATGTCACAAAGTCACCCCAGACTCTGACCTGTGTATAATCTTCCATGCCGGGCAGTGGAAGCCCCCAGACTCTGACCTGTGTATAATCTTCCATGCTGGGCAGTGGAAGCCCCCAGACTCTGGGAGTCTGAAGAAAAAGAGTCAGAGGAGGAAGGTGGCTTTGTGGAGGTGGAAGACCAAACACAGCAGGCGTCCCAGGGGAATTGTTGTCACCTTTCAGGGACCCTTGGTGGCTGGGGGAAGGAAGAGACCTTCAATTACATCAGTGAGGACAAGGAACGGGACATGGCTAGCTTGGTATCCAACCTTGTGCAAATGGGGAGTTTGGGGTTGTGCAAATGGACTGTTTGCGGTTGTTTGCGGTGCATTAAACGGGGAGATTGGTCTGTTAGTGTGAAGCGGGTGTAACCCTTACACTACCTGATCGATACAACATCATACCTGATGTTTTAAAGCATGTTATTCCAAACAATTTAGGAATGTTAGGTGATTTATGCCCTTTATGGCTTAAAACCAGACTCTGCATCAACTATGTAATTTTCTGTGGGACTTTTGCCATGGATCCCCCTCCGGCATACCACAGTGCAGGTGTTAATCCCCTTGAAACAACTTTCCCATCACTATTGTGGCCAGAAAGAGTCCCTGTGGGTTTTGAAATTCGCCTGCCCATTGGGGTTCGCCGATGTTCGGCCGTTCACGAACATTTGATGGAAGTTCGCGTCCGCTGTTCGCGAAACGAAAATTTGATGTTCGCGACATCACTAGTTGTGAGCAATACGGGTTGCTGCTAACGCTTGCAGGCTCGCTTAGCCTCCAGAATAAAGTTGAAAATCTTGGCCCTAACTTATAAAGCCCTCAACAACAGCGCACCCCCATACATCTCTGCTCTCATCTTCAAATACTCCCCCACATGCCCTCTTCATTCTGCTAACAACCTTCTTCTTTCTTTCACTCTTGTCACCTCCTCTCACTCCTGCCTCCAGGATTTTTCTCGTGCTGCCACAATTCGCTGGAACTCCTTGCCCCGCTTCACCAGACTTTCCTCCTGCCTTAAATTTTTCAAAACTTGCACCTCTTTAGAGAAGCCTATAACCTTCCTCCCTAACACGCTCAGCGCTACTCTCTCCCTACTGTACCACATACAAACTTCAACCTTTAGATTGTAAGTCTGCGAGTTTCAATCCTGCGCGGTGCTTTAGGGAAAGCGCTATGGACACCAGATTCCGAGATCAAATACAGGGCCCTCCATTCATTGCAATGTATGAATCTTGAACTTGTCATTGCCTGTAACTTAACTTATGTATAGCGCTACGGAATATGTTGGCGTGTTACAAATAAACGATAATAATTATAACAGAAAACTTCATTATCAAATTTACACTGCGAGACCCGTAGCAGTTTGAAAAAAAAAATAGTTAAAAAATTTACGACTCGTAACACTTTACAAAGGAAAGCCCCAGAAAAGCAGGAATTAGAAAAAAAATTACGACCCGCGGGACTTAGAAGAAAAAAAATACATGGTCCAAAAAATACGAAGTTAACGTCCGAACCGCGCACATCCAAAAACACAAAAATACACTAAATACAAAAACTAACCATTTAAAAATATCACACACACCACGGGGGGACAGGCAGGACGTCTGTCAGTGAGGTTGGTTGCGAATTTAACTTGCATTTCATCAATTTCGCAATTGAAAAATCGCCTAAGCGAGAGAAAAAATGGCGGCCAAAAAACCTGAAAACAAGGCTAAGCACGTAAAATTAAAACACCTACTCGGAACACTTACCTAACCTCAATACCACTTCAAACGTAGCACACATCATGCGGTCCGTAACACATACAAAATCGCAGACATTTTCTATGCAAGAATTAATTAACTCCGCAAAATGTTGGCTG